>CAUYPK010101805.1:0-13794 GCA_963574355.1 Loris lydekkerianus | reverse complement strand
TTGCATTCCCACCAGCAGTGTAGAAGTATTCCCTTTTCTCCACGTCCATGCCAATATCTCTGGTCTTGGGATTTTGTGATATGGTCTAATCTTATTGGAGTTAGACGATATCTCAAAGTAGTTTTGATTTTCATTTCTCTGATGATTAAAGGTGATGAGCATTTTTTCATATGTCTTTAGGCCGTGTGCCTATCTTATGATTAAAAGTGATGAGCATTTTTTCATATGTCTGTAGGCTGTGTGCCTGTCTTCAGAGAAGTTTCTCTTCAAGTCCCTTGCCCAGCCTGTGATGGGATCACTTTAAAATTTTCTGCCCTCATTTCTTTGACTTCTTCAATTCCACAATCTTCTCTCCTAATGAGTTTCCTTCTTGAAAATTTTATCCAAGTGACTCTCTTATCAAGTATAAGTCATCCCTTTCCATACCCAGGGACACGCCTTTCCATCACTGTCCATTTGTTAAACATTGTCATCCTCTAGTCTTTTTTCTTCTTCTCATTTAGTTTTCCCCTAGATTATCCTCATCTATATTATTTAACTACTCTATCCCTTATACCCTAATTTTTCACTCATCCTTCACAGCTACCTTATCTTCAACCACACTCAATTATTTAAAATTCCTCAGATGTCCCTTGCTTGCTCACATCTGCCTATGAACATAATTGTTCCTTTGCCTGACAATCTTCTCACCATTGCTGATAGGCACCATTCAAGACTTAGTGTATATCAAGCCTCGGAAGGCCTTCCCTGCCCCTTTCCAAAAGAAGAGAGCTCTACCCCCAGCCCATGCTTGGTCCAAGCTGCACGTAAACATCTCAAAGCCAAGAACTCCATTTTTCACCTTTAAAACTTCACAGCTAGCACAGTGTGTACACCCATTGAATTGTGAATGACTGTGTAATGAGTTTTATGATGCGTTATTCAACAGAGTAGACTCCAGAGTGACTTGATTCAGTTTCAGGAATTATGAGTGTGGAATTTATTTAAAAATCCAGTGCCCACAGTGCCATTTTCCCCAAGTCTAGAAAAGCACTTTGTGCCTTAGTGGAATGTTTGAAATACTAGAGAATCTAAAACAAGAGGATTTCTTCCAAATGTCTCAAATACACACAGCATGTATTGTGCTACACCAGTCAGCATGAGTATGTATAAAAGAATTTGAAACAATGAAAATCTACATAGATGCAAGAGATGCTGTCAAACCACAGGGCTTTGTTTGGCATCTTTGCAGGGCAGCCTTGCCAAGACATTGGCTATTACTGGGCAGTTCTTTTAGGATCTGCTTTACTGTCAAACAGTAACTATGCCTGTTAATCTCAGCTCTTCACTGGGGGAGACGTCAGCCAGACGTCTAGTCTTTGCTCTGAGATCTGAAATGGAAAACTTTTCATTTTACTATTGGTGTATAAGTCAACCCCATATCTGAAGACTATTTTTAAACTTAAAGGTCACCTTATATGCCATGAAATGCAGTAGTACTTTAGAGAAGATGTATTCTCATTAGTCTGAGGTCTGTGAAGACTGTCAAACGGTGGGACCCACCGAGATAGTATATCATGGTGTTGCAAGCAAGAATATCTGAACCAAGGGACTAGATCAGAAATACACACGTTTAAGTATAAATAGATAAGATCTTTCTATCTATCCATATTGTTCTATCTATCTTCTATTGAAACTCAATGACAATAAATCACTTTAAACTAGTTTTTCCTTCAGAAATCTAGTATTTATCATCATGTTTAGTCTCCATTGTCAGTAAAGATTTTCAAGAATGATTGCTCTTGAGTGTAGCAACCGTCACTTTGTGCACTCTTTCCAGAAATAGAAGTTTTAGAGGTTTATTATAAAAACAACATTTTTAGAATTTAGAATCGTCAAATATTTATCATGATAAATTTAAGATTTCATAATAACTTTTCTCAAATGAGTAATATATTTCTGGCCCTGTCCTCCCCCCAAAAAGGATATGTGATTTTTTTTTTTTAGTCAATAAAGTCTTGCATATAATTTTTGTCATGTTGCTATGTTGAGTATAAGTTTGTAGATTAAAATGTGAAATTTTTCAGTTGAATATTCTCACCTGTCAAATCCATAAGCAGATATAGTGATCTGTGAAGGCTATTAGGCAAAACAGTCCTTTAAATAAAGGTTCTTAACTCATAATTTTGCATTTTGTATGAAGACAAATTAGACGATGTATCTATCAGTCAGATAAAGGAGAAAGTGTAGTTTTAGAAATGGGACAAGTTACTTTTTATTCGTGGTTTTAAATATACTTGTTTAAACTGTCTCAAGAGGAATTAAGATGATAATTTTTACATGGCATGCAAAAATCAAGGAAGGTAATAAAAAAGGAGGCCATTATGTGAGATGTGGCAGTTGAGTGTTCTTCACATCATTGAAATATTGGAGTTCCCACTGTGTCCCTGGTAGGGAAGCTGTTAACTTTTTGCGATATGTTCAAGTTAATTTCACCTTCATTGATACTATGGTATAGTTTCCCCATGTATAAATTAAACCCCCCTTTTTTCGAAATTTGACTAATGTTTTGCTACTTAGTTGTGGCCTGCCAACCACCAGTAAGGCCTCAGCTTGTTAGAAATGTATAACCCCAGACTTCATTCAGACCCACTAAATCCATGTCTGCATTTTAACAAGATCACCGGTGATTTGTGTGCACATTTAGGTTTGAGAAACCAAGTTCTAATGATTACTGACATGTAATCACAGTGTACTATTCTGTTAAATGGAATACCATTTATTATTTACTATAGTATTCCATTTAACAGAATAGTACACTGTGTTATGGAAATAGTCAACCTTGCTACACACGGGCATCATAGCTCTCTAGCTGAGATTTGTGAATTTATTTGCATATTAGAGGCAACTAGCAAATACAGTTAGGACAGGGGATATCAGACAGGAAAAATAAGAATGTTGAAAAGTTCTTCCTGTTTTGTCTTTAAATATACAACAGCTTGAGTGCTATCTTTTTTTGGCACTGCCCCTCATTCCTACAAATGAGATTATAGAAAAGAAAAGGCTGCTCAACGCTAATGGGAACATTTATTGCTATTTTTCCTTTTCTCAGCAACACCTCTTAGTTTATATTAGGCATTAAATTGCAATGTTGATTCTTTTCATCGTAAAAACCATCTCATGTGTATGCCTTTAAATCAATCCATTGTTATTCTGCAAAACAAAATGCTAAATAAGTACTTAGGAGAAACACAGGCCTCTTGACCCCTGGTTCTCTCAGGAGACTTGCCTCTGTCATCCTTCCCGCAAAGTAAAAACGGGAAAAAAAGAGAAGTATAAAAAGAAGGAAAAAAAAAAAAAAATGTGCTGAGCTACACATTTCAAGTTGTCGACAACCCCATCCAGGAGAAAACAGAAGAAAATATATATGCTCTCTGTCCTGTCAAAAGGCTTTCGCCTTATCTTGAGAGACTGTCAGGGCAGGAACATCAGTGAATGGACAGGAGTCTATTAAATTAATAAGCTGCTGGATGGTGTCTGGAGAGTTATGATGCTCCATAAATCCAGTTTGATCATGGTGGACAAGGTTTAAATCTGCAGACTTCTAATACACATCCAGTTCTTGGATTGGATTTTAAGTTTTGTGCTGGAGACACAGAGATAGTCCTGCAGCATGTGAATTAAGATTTATCTTTTTTTTCCCCCCTATCCTTTTTTTTTTTTTTTTTTTCTTCTTATACTACTTACAAAAATGAAAGCACCTTAGGGATCCTAGCAAATGTTACTGCTGGAAATGAAAGAACTGTTGTCAAGGTGAAATCGTGACCTAGAAGCCTAAAATCAAACCGTGGTCATTCTATTCAAGCAGCCCCATCAGAAGTGAGGGTAAAAGGTCTGTGTGGAAGGGAAGAGGTCTGAACTTATCTATAACCTACTTTATAGTGAAGCCTGTCAAATTCTACTCGTCTATATTTATGACAGAAAGAAAACGAATGGTGTCAGATCTGCTCTAGAGTAATAAAAAAATCAGAAAATATTTTCTTCACCCCATTAAATAAAGTCTTCTGATATAGCCTTTACTATGATATAAGGTTTATTTGAGTTTTTGGCTTCCAACCACTTAAAGATAAAGCTCTGTTATAATTCAAACAAATTCCCAAATAAACTGTTACATTTAGATTGTGAATAACTTATTTACAAGGTACTGATAAATAAAATCCACGAAAAATGGAATTTATTCAAAGTTATAACATCCTCCCTGTTGAATTAGTTTATTACACTAGGTAGAATATTAAAACCATGAATAAATGATTAATTACATGTCCATTTCATCTGTTTACACTTGGCATTATAAAGGTAGACTTTATTTTTTTTACTATTATTATTTTCTTAATGTTAGGAAAAAATGTAGAATGATAGAAAATTCTTTGTTATAATAGATGGTATACTCCTATTTCAAATTATTTAAGTCACCATTACAACACTTCATCATAGAATCATACAATTCATCCGATCTGCTACTGGAAGAACATGTTAAATCATTCCAGGGTTGGGGGCATATAGAGGAAAAGGAATCTACCTGCAGACAGTGTGCACTACAGAAAAACCACTTTCCTGGACACTGAATTATTAAATACTGACAACGCTATAAAAATGGTGTGATTACCCTCACTTTTATGATAGGGCTGGTGAGGTTCCTAGAGCTTACGTTACTTATTGTAGGCAGAAAGCTAACAAATGGTTTAGCTGAAGTTGAACCCATCTCTACTTTTCATCCATTCGTTCTTCTTTCTTTATTGCATTAAATCTTTCCTTCATTCATTCAACAACTGTTGACTGCCTACTGTGTGCCAGCCAATTTTCTCGGGCCTGGGGTAAACAAAACAAACAGTCATCCTTATATTCCTGGGCTAACATATTTGGTTGAGGGGCCAGAAATAAACAGTAAACTGGTTCCAAGGGTCCAAGTTTTTCACACACACAAACATACACATATCTCTGCCTCCTTTACGTAGAAGTAACTAAGAGAAAACAGGAGAGCGTAGAGACAAAACTCTCTTGGTCCTCAAAAGCCTCTGTTCTGGGGTTTTCTTATTGACCTTTGAAAACGACTCAATTTTTCAGTAAGAAATTATGTGGATTTTTCACCTCTAACTTACCAGTGCATTTCTGATCATTTCTAAGCATGTCTCTAGCCAGGAAATGCTTAAGAAAACAATGAGTCCCTTGCTGTGCCCTACGGGTCAGAAAATTCTGACTTTGAGGGACAGAGAGGAGGGGTGAATCAGCCAGGTCACAGCTCTTAATGGGAACTCCCGGCTTCTGGTTTTTCAAGTTCAATCCTACAGGTTGTGTCAATAGAAGAAACTCAGCTGCTCTCAGAAGCAGAAAGGAGGCCATTCTGTGTACTTTTCTGTTTTCTTTTTTTGAGACAGAGTCTCACTATGTCACCCTCCATAGAGTGCTGTGGTGTCACAGCTCACAGCAACCTCCAACTCTTGGGCTTAAGCAATTCTCTTGCCTCAGCCTCCCAAGTAGCTGGGAAACAGGCGCCTGCCACAATGCCTGGCTATTTTTCTGTTGCAGTTGTCATTGTTGCTTAGCTGTTGCGGGCCAGATTTGAACCTGCCAGCCTCAGTGTATGTGGCTGGCACCATAACCACTGTGCTACGGGCCCCGAGCCATGATGGGTGCTTCTGCTGAGAAGCTAACAGAACTTGAGAAAGGAATATTGGAAAGTTTTCGACACTTCCTTCTAGTGAACATTCTACATACAGAAGAACATTGTACATACAGGGTACATCCCACATACATCTCTCCTCAAATGTCCATTTGTATTCTGATCCCAGAATACTTGATTCTAAAACACAGTCCTCGGAAACTGGGGGAATTTGGGATCCATGCCTGACTACCGTATATACTCGAGTATAAGCCTAGTTTTTTTCCAGCACAAATGTGCCCCCAAAAAAACTCGGCTTATACTCGAGTATATACGGTAATAGGAAGCACTCAGGAAATGCTTGTTAAATGAATAATGAGTGTTTCGGCTTCTCTCTTTTTCCCCTGCCTTTTCTTGCTCTCCTTTCTTAAGTCTAAATCAGAAAGAACTAGATTGGCTTGGCAAGCAATAAAATAGATAACCATTTATATTTCACAGTTTTATATTTAAAGGGCAGAACAAGGTGCTAGCCATGAAGTCCTTCCTGCTTTTCTATTCTTAGGAGATTTTGTATTATACAAGCACAGCCTTGTTTACATCTTACTGAGGTTTCAATCACTCCGAATGGAACCACACTGGCAGTGTACATGGTCCAACCTCTAGTCTTCTATATAGAAATAATGCATTTGAAGGTAAAGGACTAAAAAGGAAACTAAACTTTGCCGAGCACCTACTTTATCAGCAAACTTTGTCTACGTTATCACCTCACAGCCTACAGTGCAAGGGTTGCAAAAATTACTACAGGTGAAGAAACTGAGAATAGATTTTAATGAAGGTTCTATAGCGAGAGAGGGATCAAGTCGAAATTGAGACCTAGGTTTGCCCACAATATAATGTTGCCTACAACAAAACAGTGTTCATTCCTGACTATTCACTTATTTTTTAATCGTCTTCAAATATGACAGGCCTACCAAACTAATGAAATGGTTCAGCTCAGAATGATGTGAATGTAAACAAAACAGAATTTATTTTGAAGAACACTCAAAGTTAAGAAATAAATCACTGCATAAATAAAAATATAAATAAATAAATAAAAATCCGAAGAAAAATCCCAAAGCATTTCCTTCTAGTTTCCTTACTTTTAAGTTAATTACGGCATATATGAAATGTACAGGTTTTCAGTGAATGGCCAATACAGAGAGTTGATCCATCATCCCAGAAAGATCTCTCATGGTTCAAAAAGCAACCACTGTTGAGTTCCATGAACATTAATTAGTTTGGTCTAATCTGAAACTTCACATAAATGAAGGCAGAGAAATGACATCACACATGCTATGACATTTTCTGTTCAGTATAATGTTTTGGAGACTCACTCACGTTGTTTTCCGTATCATATTTTTTATTGCCGATCAGTGTTTCCACTCTATGAGTATGCCACCATTTTTATCCACACTCCTGTTAATGGGTATTTGGTTTATTTCTTTCACACCTGCAGCGATGGAATCCTCAAAAAAAAAAAAAAAAAAGCAGTTTTTTGTTGACAGAGTCTGGAAGTCCCTGGTAAACTACAGTATGAAATCCGGGGACATTTTAACCAAAAGAGCTCTGTCAGAACAGGAAGGACACAAGACAAAATGCTTTGCTTTTGTATTTCAGTGACCTTTGGATCTTATTGACCCCAATCAGGCTTTAGAAATCAAAGCCAATTGCATCACTAGAGTTTTCTGCATCTCCAATCTATCCATTATCTTCTTGGCCATCTTACCAAAGTGATTCAAAGATGAATGAATTTAAAGATTTTTCCAGTGGTCCTGGCGTGTGAATATACATGGACTTTCTTCACTTTTCGGGTCTTTATTTCTCTTTGTCTTATTAATTGCCTTCCACAAAGCAACAGAGCTATCTAAAAAGTACTTTGAAATCCCTGGATGAAAACAGCCAAAGCTATGAAAAATATCAGCATTATTATATCAGTTAATAGGCAATTGAAGCTATGAAAGGAATAACCAGAAAGACAAATGAATGGCCAAGAGGTAAAACAATTATTTAAAGGAGAAATAATGGGTAATCATAACCAGGGTTCTGAGAACAGGAATAAAATATATCAGGAGAAGATGGATCTTAAAGGAGCATAGACTTAATTAGAGGACTGTGAAAATGGACACTATCAGACGATATCAGATAGCTCTGGAAACGCTTTACATGAATTAGTTAACGTGGTAAGAGCAATGGTGGAATGTATTTTGATCTGTATTTTATAAAAGCATATGAACCGTGGCCAGAGAAATACATTTTGGAGAAACTTCGCAGAACCAGAACTGCTCATATGTTAAAAAGAAAACAAGAGCAAATTTTTGAAATCCCGAGAAATAAGAAATCATACAGTTAACAACAATCGGCTGCTATGCCCTGACCTTCAACTTTGAGAGTATGATGAACTAATGTGGTTGATCTGTTAGTTGAAACAAATGTTCAGAAAATGTTGGAACGGAAGCGTATGAGACATGAGGGAGTGAGTTGGTTCTCTGGCCAGCCAAAAAGTCCACTGATACTAGAGGATGGGCAATTCATTTAAAAACACAAGAATTAATAAATTATTTTTACTATAAAAGTGAGAGGGGTACCATAAAACAACATAATTACAGCACTACTGCCCATTTATAACAGTTTCTTTTTTTTTTCCTTGTGGACAGGGCTATATTGATGTTTGTCTGGGTGAAATTACAAAATACTTATAAATTTCTAATTAAAAATAGAATAACTCGGATACAAAATTCAGATAAAGATTAAAACTGCTACCACTCATTGGAAACGTAACTGCCTTGGAAAGGGGGGGAAAAAAGTCTTTTATTTTATCCTGATACTAACAAAGAGTTTAGAAAAGATAATCCCTTTCCAGAACTCTTCAGGTTATTCTTCATGATAACTTGTTTTATGAACACGAGCCAATCTTTAAAAACTGTCTGGAATGAACAAATTGGAAATTGTTCATCAAATATATTTATTGATTAAACTTAAAAGTCCAGTTGGGCTTAAAGGGCTGTGGCTCTACTCCTTAGGGTATGGCTTTTACTTGTTTTTAAAATGTTGAAGCCCTGGTAACATCCAACAGTGCTTCTGACATGATATCCATAGGGGAAAACTTTGCTGGAACCTAAGCCAAACTCCACCTCAGCTGCATTTCCATTTAATGAGCTTACAACCTTGTCATGTAAGTCTAGCATAAGCAGCACTTTCTCTTTGTGTGCTCACAGTGCTGCAGACTATAGTATATAACAGCAATGATGAAGAATAAACTTCAGCCTCTCACAAATGAATGAAAGCAGGACACTAAGGGTAAAATTAAGTATTGCACATGTGTTCGGAAATGACTTTGACACCAAGGATAGTAGATCACAGCATGTCTACATACACACATGTGTATAAATATGCCTATATGAATATGTATGTGCAGACAAACATACTCCTTATTTAATAAGTACAGATAAATTTGTTAACTCTGACAATGGAACTTCTGGTACCACCATGCCCCCTAGCTCCACATGAAAGTATTGTTTGAGCTTTTAATAATTAGATGGTTATTGTGTTTCCCCTTAAAGCATTAGTAGCTCTTGATAAACTGACCAATACTACATAGCATTTCACATCAAATGTAACATATAAAATTTCAGGTCAAATATAATATCATAGAAAGCATCATAGAGCAGATGTAAAATAAATGTCAATCAATAAAGAATACAAAGCAGTGCTTTAAATATACCCTATTGTTCTAAAGACACCAGTCTGTCCTTTTAAATCTCAACACCAGCAAGTGCAGGGGACTAAATGCAAGATGCATGGAGCTATGGGCCGGGGGGCCTTTATGCTTTGAATTGCCAAAATTCAAAAGCAGAAAAATGCTTAAAAGATTCAAAACAGTGTGGTTGGTAGTATGGCAAATACTTGCAATTCTGAACAAAAAGGTATTAGTCTAAATTTTGTAAACCTGTGTGAGTTGGTTAATAAGCTTTAAAAGCTCAATTACATGAATTTAGAGGAAGATTGCCTCTTGGCAACCCAGATTATTAATAAAAATTGTGGAAGAAAATAAAAAAAGAAAACTAGAAGGGCATTATTTATATTTCATAAGAATGTTGAGGTTTTAGCAGGGGTGTGGAATCAGCTTATTCAAGCTTGTTCTATAAAGAGACTAAGTCTAAAAAGACTATTCATTGGGCTTTTAAAATTTCTATGAATATAGGTCTGTGTAAATCTCTTACTCTAAGGATGCTTACGTCTTTCTAATATGTATTCTGGGGAATATAACTTTTTTGATAGAGGAGAAAATCTATAAAATTCACCTTCCCCAAATAAAAGAATTAAATTTTCAATTGTTCGACCACAGACCTCTAGAATACTTTCCAGCTTCGAGTGGTCTGATGGCAGTTTAATTTCAATAAAGGCTCCAGGGAAGTGCCAAAACCAGTTTCACTTTTCCCCTTTTTTTCTTTTAATCCCTGTGGGGCTCTGTGATTTTTTTTTTTTCCATGTCTGGACTAAAGTTGTGTCAACGGGGGACTTGCACCATGAAGACTGAAATGTTAAAGAAAGCTGCGAGGAGCAGCTTTGAGGCAGGGTTTCCAGCTCTGTCATCACGCTTGAAGAATTTTCTGTTTAATGTACTGTAATGCAGTATTCAACGGGGACACGTTTAATTGAGTTTTACACAACTCAGTTGGGAGTAGCGCTGCAAGGTAGGTGATGTCTAGGTTTTTAATCTTCCACTCCGGAGAGGCTTGTCGACGGAGAGGTTCTTTTCTCTTTGTAAGAAAAAAAAGGGAAGCATGAGAAATGATACATCCGTGGATAAAACCAATTGGCAACCCCCAAAGGAATGAGGGCGATAAGGCGAATCCAGCACTTGTAAGAAATAAAAGAATCCAACTGTTCATTTAAATGAGAAACAACACGCGTGATGGAGGAGGCAGGGAGGCTGGGCTCAGGAATGAGGAGGACCGACACTGCCAGATAGCCCCGCTGCTGCAGGAAGAAGGGATTCTCGCAAGCAAGGGGAACCTAAGGGGGGTTATCAAAGAGACACTTACAGGTCTGTGATTTTAAGGAGAAGGAGAGCGACAAGGGGGCATTTTTACATTAGGGACAATGAATAAGGTGGCAGGAGTGGGGGGAGAGGGAGCTGCTATTACACAAACAGCACTTAAAATAAGTCACCATTTTCTAACCTAACCTCTGTATCAACCTGGGTAAAAATAGCACCGGACCCTGTCAAAAAGACAAAATAATACCTTATATATCAGCTCCAAGGTATTAAATTTCCTTAGCTCTGGCAGTCCTTTTTTCTCCTTCTTTAGCAGCCTAAGCTGGCAAAAGCACGAAGCAGCTGCAGTGTCCAGAGATTGCAATTCTGTTTTGTCTCCATGACACTAGACTTAATATGTATCTCCTAAGTTGCTTCCAGCAGAAACTTTTCAAAAAATAATTTTAAAAAATATATATGTATTATCAACTTTCTGGTCCGCAGCAGAGGAGGGCAGCTAGATAAAGGATTTCCCAGTATACTAATACATATAAGGCATCCACTTAAAAAGGAATGCTGGTCCTTTACCCATTTTTTTTTTTTTTTTCTCTGCAGAATCTTTGGGGACTGGCCCTTCTGATGCTGTCTCTAACAGCAATGGCTAGTTGTTAGGGTGGCTGTGATTCTATCCCAGTAGAAGAGTGTGCATGATAACAGAGTCCCTGAATTCCTGCACTCCACCTGCAGTGAGAGACAACCGTCTAAGAATGTCCTGTTATCTTTCATCAGTGTTTGTGGCACACAGATAACTAATGCATTGTTGCCTGTCAGGGTTGTTGCTAATTTAAGGTTGCTGACATGGTACCCGGCGCCCTGCTCTTTGGTATATTATTGCCATGAGAAGCACTGCTGTTTTAATACTTTAAACTTAATTTTCTTGATTCAACAGCTATGTCTAATACCAGTCATGAGCAGTAAAACTGAGAACCATTCAGATACTGTTCCTGCCCGTGTGGAGTTTACTCTTTAGTGCTAGTGAAGGTAAAAATCACATAGATAAATATAACATTGTAAAATGAAAAATTGACCTGTGATTGGCATGTGGATTGTTTAAATATACAGAAATAATATTTTTTTCATGAAATTAACATAAGAGACCACATAGGTCATCTTATACAGATCACTTTGGATGTTACTCAGATTTATTCAATGAATTTTTTTTTTTTTTTTGGGGGGGGAGTTTTTGGCCGGGGCTGGGTTTGAACCCACTACCTCTGGCATATGGGGCCAGCACCCTACTCCTTTGAGCCACAGGTGCCGCCCCTTCAATGAATTTTTTTTTTTTTAATGCACCTACTATGTGTCTAGCATTGTTCTAGGTATTCTCATGGGACACCAGCATTTTCTTGGTTCTTGTTGCAATCTTATGAAAGGGCAATTATTTTCAAAATAATACCTAACATCTATAAAGCATCTTGTACCTCACCAAACATTTTTTCTATGTTTGTCTCATTGAATATGTGTATCAGTCATGCGAGGTATTGACCCATTTTATATAAGAGAAATTGGAGGCCTGGAGAGATAAGTAACTTTCACAGAGTTTCACAAGTAGTTCAAATTAAGGTTGTGGTTCCTAATACAGTCCAGTATAATTTTTATTTTGCTATGATGTTTCTCATGGTGACTTTTTCTGACTTTTCAATAGGCTGGAATGGTGTTTTGATATTTTGAAAGGCAAAGGTACTTATCAGAATTTGGGCATGTGTTTCATCAAAACAAGTATATGGACTTAAAATTTCTGATGCATCTCTACTTCAAATGGGATTCTCATTGAAAATCACATCATTTTGGTTGGAATAGATGAAGAAATTTTGGCCTTACACAAATATGTAAACTAGAAAAGGGAAGAGTATTTTAATAGCCTTTTCAGATAATTGTGAATATTCCTTTATGATTGATAAAATAAACAAGTGATTTCTTTTTTTTTTTAATTTCCTGTTAGCATAAGGGTACAGATGATTAGGATATATCATTTGTATTTATAAGATAAAGTCTAAATCCTGAGTTGTAGTTGAGTTTCCTTCACCCAGGAAGTGTGCCATATACCCTGACACTGTATCTAATAGGTGACAACTTACTGAAATGCCTCTACTCTCCTCCCTTCTTGAATTTAATTGTGTTTTTCTCTTGTGCGGATCTGTTGTTGTTGATCTACTAGTTTCAGATTAGTACTGAGTACATGGATTCTTGCTTTTCCATTTTTGAGGTGCTTTACTTAATAGAATGTTAAAAATCCATCCAAGTTAATACAAAAAATGCAAAGTCTCTGTCTTTTTTATGGCTGAATACTGTTCCACAGTATACATATACCAGTTTATTGATCCATTAAAGGTTTGATGGGCTCTTAGTTTGTTTCTATGTGTTGGAAGTTGTGAATTGGGCTGCTATAAACATTCAAGTGCAAATGTCCTTATGGTACAATGATTTTTTTCCTTCTGAGTGGATAGCTAGTAATGGGATTGTGATATCAAATGGGAGGCCTACGTTAGTTCTTTGAAGATTTTTCATTCTTCTTTTCTAAAAGGGTATATTTGTTTGTAATCCCACCAATAGTGCATAAGGGTACTCTTCTCCTCACACCCCTGCCAGCATCCACAGCTTTTCCCAATTTTAAAGTGATACTTTAAAAAATAATTTGTGATGTGGGCTATTCTCAGTGGTGTTAGGGTAATACCTCAAAGTGGTTTTGATTTGCATTTCTCTGATTATTAGGGATAGGAGCATTTCCACGTGTTTCTTGTTATCTGTCTTATGAAAAGGTTCTGTTCATGTCATTTGCCCATTGATTGATGGGGCTGTTTGCTCAGGTAATTGTGGATATTTCTTTATGATTGATAAAATAAACAAATAATTTCTTGAAGATTGGTAGACTCTGAAACCAAATCAATGACTTTTTGTACTTCATTGAATTAAAATACATTCATAGTGCCCAACGAAGGGTAAGATCACTCTGCATTCAGTCAACCTAAGACAGGGACCAAACCATTGATGTTTGTATCCCCATGATGGGTAAGACTGAAACTGCAAGAGCAGGCAACCTAAGACAGGGGCTATGTTTTTCCGCCATACAAAAAACAAA
>CAUYPK010101803.1:0-73876 GCA_963574355.1 Loris lydekkerianus | reverse complement strand
GATGGCCTCTATCAGTTTAAGAAATGTCCCTTCTATACCAATTTTCTTAAGTGTTCTGATCATGAAGGGATGCTGGATATTATCAAAAGCTTTTTCTGCATCAATTGAGAGAATCATATGGTCTTTATTTTTTAATTTGTTTGTGTGCTGGATTATACTTATGGATTTACGTATATTAAACCAGCCTTGAGACCCTGGGATAAAACAGACTTGGCCATGATGTATAATTTGTTTGATATGTTGCTGGATTCTTTGATTTTAGAATCAGGATCTTGTTTGTTAGGATCTTGTCGAATATTTTTGCATCTATATTCATTAGTGATACTGGTCTATAATTTTCTTTTCTTGTTGGGTCTTTTCCTGGTTGGGGGATCAGGGTGATGTTTGCTTCATAGTTGTCCCTACTTTTACACCTGAAAACTGTGCTTGGAAAGCATAAAAATAGGACAAGTATATATTCAAATTTAATTTTATCATTTACTCCTTGAGCTACAAGGAGGACTTTGAAAGAGCAAGAGGATCCATGAAGGATATGACTATTTTATTGCAAGTTTGATAAAAAATGATGAAATAATGTCCTTGATTTCAATTTGTGAATAAGTATGAGTAGATTCCAAATAAATTCTTAATTAATTTGTGTCTGGAATTCTGTACCTGGTTAGGATATTTTAAAAGTCCAATTTCTTATTTGTTATTGTTACCATATAAATCATTAAGAGAATATATTATTTTCTTTGATTAATATAATTAATTGCTATAAATCTCTTCTAGCTTATGCTGGTGCTTGGTAAAAACTGCAAACACCGTTTCCTCAGAGTTGTATTCAGTATCATCCTACTGCGACCAATTTCTTATTGACCTTTCCTAATGGAGAAGGACTGATTTATAATGGGAATTTAGAAAGAGAGGAAAGGAAGCTTGGGGTGGAAGGATGGAAAAACAAAGTGAGAAAATGGAAGGAGGACGGAGCAGAAGAAAAGGATACCATTGGATTAAAATAACACAGAGAAGGTGGCCTTTGTTGCCAGGAAACGTGAGAATGCTTTGGCCATGAATACTACTATGATCATTAAAGTTGCTGTCAGATTTCTTTCCTCTAGCATTTTAATCTCCAGATTCCTTTTCCCTGCAGTTTTGCACTATTGAGAATAATAAAGTGTTTTTAGACCCTGCAATCCTCAGCTGCTTCTTGTTTGTTTCTCATTCTATTTCTTGCCGAAGGAGGAAAAATGAGCCAAACAGTTTTCTGCTCCTTCCCCTTTCTGATTGATATCCAAGACCCTTTAACTCAGTGCCTTGTATAAAACCCAATGCTGGCCATCTGTAAGACAGAACGATGACGTGTGTGTGTGTCACCTTTCCACTCGTGGTTCACGCCTTCATATTGTCTCACCATCTGTATTTTTTTATTGATGAGGGCAGAGCAAAGAAAAATATTTCTCTATCAATTTTTGCTGAAGATTGAGTGTTCTGGGTCATGATTTCGGTCAAGCAAGCTTTGGGGGTGGGAAGAGAAGGTATTGTATTTTTAAGATTATTTAAGCTGATTTGGTGAAGTCTATTAAGGAGGAAGCTGCCTCTTCATGAATGTATTTAAACTCATATAAATCCATATATTCATTCAATTGATGTAAACTGCATGCTTATTATGCCCTAGTGATTCTAGATTCTGATGATGTAGAGAAAGAGAAAGGAAACAAGACAGACAAGGCAAATTCCATCAATGAAATGTACATTTTTCCAGGCAACAAGGCATGGAAGGGGACAGAAAATAAATATATAAACTCGAGACAAAAGGACACTTCATTGAGACCAAAGCTAAAAAATAAATATATAGCAGTCTGATAGTAACTGGTCAGGAAAGGGCTGTCTTAAAGAGGATGGTCATAGAAATCCTCTTAAAAACATGGACATTCAAGCTGATATTTGTGTGATAGAAGTAGTTTGCCATAGAAATAGCTATGGGAGGGCTTTCAAAGGAATGTTAGGACCAAGTGTCATGAGATGTATATGACTCTGATACTTTCTAATCTCAGATTTAGAAGACCACAGAGAATCAGTTCACTGAAGTGACAAGGAGAGGAAGAGTGATATGAGAGAAGGTTCTAGACACTCAAGTATCACTAGATCCTCAACCACCCAGAAGGCTATTTGCCCTTGTTAAGGGTTAGTCATCAATTAGTAGGCCATAGGATTTCTTAAATTCCATTAGATATGGTAAAGTAATAATATTAGTTCAGGTTTTTTTGGTGAAATCCACAGAGGTTTCCTTGAAATGTTTAAGTCATTTAAGTCTATTTGGGGAGGAAGTCTGTGGTGGCCTTTAGGTATCCATTTCTGAGGGTCAAAAATAATGGCTAGATTAAGAGGTACTTACAGGATATTAAAAGTATTCTTTAAGATCGTAGACCATAGAATGAGTTTGACTAATGGGAATGAAGTTGAACTTGTCCTGTTGTCTCTTCCTCCCGGGTGGTGACACCGAGGAGACAGGAAGCACCTGTTTCTTCAAGCTGTACTGAGGACAGAACCCCTGCCAGTAAGAGACGGGAGCAGTAACAACACAGAGGGAAAATGGAAAATACTTCTTTCCTGCTTTTTCTAGAAGAAAAAACTTTAAAAAATGAGAAAAAATCATAGAAGTACGTTATTTTCCATTAAGCACCTCTTTAATAGATCTAGAATTTTGTGTGGCATATGTCTGTGTGTTTTAGCGTGTGTTTTAGGGGGAAGGAAGGAGGTTCCTCATTTTATGACCAGCTGTGTGCTGTAGCAGAGCATGCATAGCGGAGACTCCTAATTAGGGTGAAATAAAATAATACTAAACTCATTTCTGTATTTCTTAAAACTAAAATTAAAAAGACAAAAAAGGAAGGGAAAAAAATGAGACATGAGAGCAAGATCAGTCCATCTTATTTCCTATTAAAATAATGCACAGAGTAAGTGCTCAAGAAATATTTATCAAGAATAGTGGGAGGAAGAGGTAATAAATGAGTACAGACCTTATAATTAAAACTGCAGCAGGTAAAATAGCTTAAGCCTTCACTTTTAGCCCTGAAACTCAAATTGAATAGTTAATTAGTGAATTACCATTCCATTGACAAAATGGGGTAATGGGGCATTGTTTTTTTCAGTCTCTTTTTTTGTATTATAAATCAATTCTGAAGATCGATGTTGGTTTGGATCATCATCGTGAGGCTTTATTTTAAGTGGCTTAATTATCATTAATCTTTTGGAATAACTTTCTTGTGATCTAAGTGTCCAGTAGGTCTCCATGTCTATAAATAACTTCTTATGCAGGATTAGAGTTTCTTTAAGAATTCTGGTTTTAAAAATCCCCTACCATTCTCCCTCCCTCCCTCCCCCCGGTCTGAGAAAGAGTAAGTCCTCTCAAGTATGTTTCTGGGACCTGGGGCATCAGGAGAGCATCAGGACAGAAATGAGACATATCAGTGTATTTCTTCCAACTGTCATCAGTGGGCATGTGCAATGACCCAGGTCTTTTGGCAGATGCCAGGGCTATAAGCAAACCTAGGACCAAGAATCTAGTGGTTTGCAGACAATTAGGAGGAAAAGAAGGAATAATTAATTCTACTTGAACAGGTTAAAGATTTCACAGAGCCAAACCTTGAAAGATATTGTGGAAGCAAATACAAACATTATATTCCAGTCAAAGGGAAACGGTTTGATCAAAGTGTTGTAGGCATGTGGTAAGGTTTGTTACTTGAACTGCAATTAATGACAAGGTCATCCCTTGTCAGTGCAGGGAGAGATGCTGTCCAGGCCAGATCACGCATATGCTCCTAAAATATACTGAGTGCTTTGTACTTTGTGCTGCTGGCCATGGGAGGTTATGGAAGGACTTTTAAGCAGGAGAACATAAGGATTCTATATTCATTTTAATTTTTTAAAAACTATTTAGAGAAACTGGAGCATGAAAATAAAGGTAGTCAATTTTTAAAATTCTTATTATATTTATTCATCACTGAATAGTAAGAACCTTCTATGAATCAGCTTTTGTCTATATGCATGATACAGGGATATGAATGAAGAATAAACATTGAGTTTTGAGTACACTATAGCTCTTGGAGGCATCAGATTAAATAAGTCACATTTAAATAGGGCCAGTGAATAACTCTTTATCGCAAAGAGTTATTCAGTCCCTTTAAATTTAGCTCTATGTCCCCATTGAGGAGTGTTCCCCTGGAGTCACTACTGCTGAGAATAATCAGGCCACCTGCATGAACAGTCGAGAGTTGCTTGTTGTACAAGTCCTTCTCTTCACTGGATAGAACGTGGTAGCCGGTATCTATATCTAGAGTATAATTCTGGAATGGGAACTCAACTTTCAACTGCATTTAAATACATATCTGTAGCAAGGACACTTTCTGAGTGTGATTGTGTGTGATCAAGGGCCAGGCATATTGACTGCCCATTTTTTCCTGGACATTTCTCCTAGATTATGAGTACTCAAGAATCTTTATCATCTCTTCATGTAGTTCTTATCTGAAAATGTACATCAGGATCATGAGAGGAATTTTTTAAAAATATGCATATTTGGGTGTGATCCAAGAGATTCTGGTTTCTAGGTTAGGGATAGAGCCCAGAGAAGCTTGTAATGTGAAAAGCTTCCAAGAGGATTCTCATCCTCACCCATTCACCCCCTTGGAAAGCCACTAATGCCATTCAGATATCCCTTACAACACAGCCAAGGCATAGCTTGTTAGAGCCCAGATTTACCAGTACAATTCCCTGAGGCCCAGCTCAAAGCAATTTCTATTACGTCATCTCTACCTGTGTTCATCCAGCCTGCCCTAGACTTTGAGATGAGACATCTGTGTTTGCACTGCTTTTATCTGGGAGATAGTGCTGGAGGAAACCTGCAATCTAAGTGCATTAGTCAGCTCAGACTGCTCTAACAAAATACCATGGACTGGGTGGTTTAAACAGCAGGAATTTATTTCTCGCAGTTGTAAGATCTTGCAGTTGTACCAGCATGGTCAACTTCTTGATGAGAGCTCTCTTCCCATTCTCAAATGGCAAGGGGATGGGAAGGAAAGGGGACAGGGGAAGGGAAGGGAGAGGAGGAAGAAGAGAGAGAGTTAGTGGTAGCTTTCTATGCCTTTTCCTAAAAGGGCACTAATATTGTCAGGACCTCACCCTCATGACCTCATTTCAACCTAATTACCTCCCAAAGATACCACCTCTTAATACCTCACATTGGGGATTAGGTTTCAACATATGCATTTTTGGAAAACATAAGAATTCAGTCTATTACACCAAGAAATTGGTTCTTAACCCTAGATGTGCACCAAAGTCACTTGGGGACTTTTAGTAAAATACTGGACTTGTGGTCCTAGCCCATGAGATTTGTACTTAATGTGTTTGCCAGGCCTAGCTCTTCATCTTGTCAGTGATGTAATGTTACTTAAAGCCTAAAATTTTCTCATCTGTAAAATGGGATTGGTGCTACAAACTGTAAGAAGTTTGCTTGTGGCCCAGCCCCCATAGCACAGTGGTTCCAGCACCAGCCACCAGCCACATACACTGAGGGTGGCAGCTTCAAACCAGGCCCAGGCCAGGTAGGCAACAATGACAGCTGCAACTGATAGCCGGGCTTTGTGGTGGGTGCCTGTAGTCCCAGCTACTTGGGAGGCTGAGGCAAGAGAATGGCTTAAGCCCAAGAATTTGAGGTTGCTGTGAGCTGTGACACCATGGCATTCTACTAAGTGTGACATAGTGAGAATCTGTCTCAAAAAAAAAAAAAAGAAAAGAAAAGAAAGAAGTTTGCATGAGATTGCAGATATCAAAAGGGTTGGTTATATCTAAAGCACTATAAAAAATATCATTTTCATTTTAATTAACCTACTTTCTTCCTTTGATGAGAAGCTTCAGATGAAATATCAGTATTTTACATTTTCTATATCAGAGATTTTAAGACCAGGTTTTCTAGTAAGCCTGAATTGGAGCTGTTGCTCCCCTGAATATCTCAGGAAGGCCATCCAGCAAGAGGACATAGCTGAGGAGTCACAAATTCAGAAAACCACAGTGCCCTGGCAAAACATGTAAATGAGGGAGGAGAAGGGTGGCTGCAGAATATTCATTCAGCACCTCATTCAGCACTCTGAGCCACTTTGATTGAGACACGGTAGAGAGAAATGTCTCTCTGCTATTAGAAAAGTAATAGTGCACACGTGGTGACAAATGGCATCTGGTGTTGTTAAGCTTTCAGGATTGGGGAAATGAGGGGGTGACTGTCCAACTGAAAAGGGAGCTGTTTATGCCCAGCCCAGCACTGCAGATCATCTAGGTTCCCCCTCCCCCCCCCCCGAGAATCCAAAGTCCAAGCTTCTGTGTAACAGCTCCTGCTGTTTAAGTGCTAGTAACTAATTTAAAACAACAAAAACAAAACAGTAAGCATTTCACAGGCTAACTCTAACAGTCATAAATAGAACATATGTGCAATCTGAATTTTGCCTGTGTGCCCAATTTGGCCTGCATACTATCAGTCGATAACCAATTCTTCAGGCCATCCACTCCGTCTTGTCCATCAGCTAACCATTGTTTTTTAAACATATTGTTTATCCACAAACAAAATTCATTGCTGAACTGGAGCCCAGTTGGCAATCTCAGGCATGGATTCTCATTTCCTTTCACTGAATTGCTATGGATGATATTCATTTATGCTATCAATATTTACTAAACAGATACTGTGTTAGATGATAAGGATGCTAATTCAATAAGACACGGTCCCTGCCCTGTGCTGCTTCCAGTCTAGGCCCAGCGATATGGCCAGTGCAATGACGGAGGCCAGAAAGAATCTGATGGCAATAGGGAACAAAGATGGCTAGCCCAGCCTTTTCTAGAGAGCACATTGCTTTATGGTCTTTTCACTCTTAGCAGAAAATGCTCTCCTTTTCCTTCTATCTCCCTTTTTCCTTCTCCTTTTTATTTTGAACATTTGGTCAACATAGTGATCATGCTATATATAGACCACATCTAACCTTTGGCTCTTGGGATGCTAAGGAAATATTTCATTCCAAGAAGGTCATGATAATAAAGCTAGAATCATACCACCTAATACAGCACCAATGCCTAATATAGTCAACATTTTATTTGAAATGTGTAAGTGATAGTCATGTTCAGCCAGGGTGCATTGGTTTCACATGGGGACCTCGCTTTACATTTCTTATCCTGGTTTTTGGTGCTCAGTGACGCTCAGTGGCTCACCTTGGGGACTGTTTCTTGTAGCAGGCTTCTTTCCAGGGGAGTGTCTCCCAAACCCTGAGATGGTTATCCATTAATAGAAGGAAAAACAAGTTGGGAAAGTAGGTCATGCACGTCACTGATAAACAGGAGAATTTCATTGGCGAGAACCCTCCTCTCCTTGCCAAAGTGACCTTGGTTGGCGCAAAGATGACAGAGTGCTTCCCTGCCCGGGTCTGACAGCATTGCTATCACAGCACGTTTGACAAATTGTTCACATTAAATCGGGGGGCACTTTCAGTAGCGCCGACGTCCCCTTTCCATCACTCCTGATTACCACACAAACGTCAACCATGGCACCAAGCACATTTGTCACAGGGAGTAAAAAGCAGTTGTTAGTGAGAGTGCTACCTGTCATACTAATGGACTAGAGCTTGTTGCTTTGTGTCTCGCAGGAGCCTACAGATTTGCAAAAAACAAAATGTAATTTTTTTGGAGGGTTGTCCAGTGTCTCCTAAAAATGCTTTTGTGCTTTGATAGAAAGAAGTATTGAAAGCCTGTCAGATGGGACACCGGAATGCCTTCTTTTGGAGGGGAAATGGATTTTAATTTTTTAAGTGACTTTTTGCTATTTAGTGACTGCTGTCATTTCTTTCTGGTCAAATAGGCAATAGCAAGTTTTTCAGTGGAGGAAATCTATGTCCTATACATGTTAGTTAAAAAAAAAAAAATGAATGGAGCAACTATTTGCTATTCATTAATGAGCACATTACCTTTGCCTTTATGTTTTATGAAATTAACTGAAGGAGGTAGCAGATAAGCTTGTCTCCTTCTGTCCTTGGTTGGCATCAAAGATGCCTTACTTTCCATACTGCCTCGTGTGTTACCTATACACCTTTTTTCATAGTCCAGCTGGAAGAATCTTCAAGGCAGGGCAGCACACACTACAACTCCCATTTTAGAGGTGAAAAACTGAGAATCAGAGGGTTTGTTGCCCAGGATGACACAGATATAGTTGTGTTTCTAGTCTGTACCTGTTGACTCTAGTTCACAACGCCAGTTGTATTTGGATATCCAGTAACGATTCTGCAGCTTATGTAAGTGATTCCTACCTTGGCACACACTGCCGCTTCATCCTTGTTTGCACAAGCCAGTCTTCTTTTCTCCCAAGTCCCCCTTCTCTAGTCATTATGAATTTGATTTCTGCCTTTTTTCCTTGCCTGGAGATGCAAAAAACTTTGTTTTGAAATTGTTTCCAAATGAGGGGAAGAAGAGTGAAAGAAAAGAAGAGTAGTGGGCTACTGTCACATCTGTCAGGCAGAGTCCAATACTCTAAATCATGGTTTGAGGGAGTGGTTTGGGTTCTGCTAACAGAGGGGATTATTGTCCTAGAATTTGAGAACCCTTGCAATGCTGCATTCTTCTTTTGTGGGCCAATGAGAGCTCCCTTTGGCTTTTTGAAAAGATAGGAAAAACTGTTTTTCCTGTTCACACACTTAACACAGACTACTTTACCTCTAGTCTCCAAAATGTGTGGGGATTCTTCCCCACCAGCAACTAATCAATTCTCCAGGGGATGCTCGCTGGGTGTTGTGTAATTCAGTGCGGACACTGTCTCCCAAGATCTCGTGCTAGATAACCAGCAGTAAAGGGCGTGGTCCTACAAGACTGCCCCCACTTCAGATGCCACTCACAAGCCCCAGGGTGTGACCTGTGTGTCTGGCTGGATATAAATCAGGATTCCTACAACTTTCTCCCTTGGATTCAATTAATTAGCTAGAGTGGCTCGCAGAAATCATGGAAATACTTTACTTACATTTACCCATTTAAAGGATCTGATTAAGAATACAGATGAATAGCCAGACGGAATAGATGCACAGGGCAAAGTATAGGAGAGAAGGAGCACAGGGCTTCAGGCATCCCTGGGCACACACGGGTCCAAGAACCTCCATATGTACAGATATCCAGAAGCTCTCAAACCATGCCCTTTTGGGGTTTTGTGGAGGCTCCATGATGTAGGCGTGGTTGACTGCGTCATTGGCCATTGGTGATCCACTTAACCTTCAGCCCTTCTCCTCTCTGTAGACAGGTGGGGGGGAGGGGCAGGGCACTGACAGTTCCAATCCCCTAACTTTGCATTTATTAGTCTTTTTGGTGACCAGTCTTATCTGAAGTTATCTAGGGGAATGTAGCCACCAGTCACCTCATTAGCATATAAAAGTCACTCTTACCACTCCAGAGAATCTAAGCGTTTTAGAAGCTGTGTACAGGAATCAGGGGCAGAGAAAATATGTATATTTCTTGTCATATCACTGTATGACAGGCTTCTTTACTCTTCTAAGTGATGTAATAAACTGGAACGATAAGCTTGAGTGCAATAAGTTGAATAAAGAATTTGTTAAATGTTTGATATCTTTCTTGCTTTATTCTTAGATCAATGTTTCTGGATTATCATGCTGGTTCATTTTCATTAGATATATTATTTACCATCAATTTCTCTTTCATGGAAAACTACATGACCTGTGATGGGCTCTTCATTTCAACCTTCTCGTATGCCTAAGACAGGAAGTCGCAATGTATTAAATCCTCTTTGTTTCCAAAGGAGACAATCCCTCATGAGCACGTTCATTCATCAAGTTTTATTAGACACTTACTCTGCACCCAGTACTGGACTGGGAAAACCAGGGGGAATCTGGGTCTCCTGATGGTTTAATTATCTTATAATCAGAAATGGTCATCTGCTTTGGGCATGCTCACCATATTTCAGACCTTCCCAAAATGTCCACCTTTGTAACTTCTGACTGTTCCTCAGGGCTTTGCATTATTTCATTCCACTTAGTTTCCCACTCACATTCTTAATGAGCTATTACTTATAGTGTATCTCTTTTCAGATCAGAGTGGCATTTAATGTTTTCAATCTCTCTACTTTTTTCTCTCTAGTGATGAGTTTTCTATATATAGGAGTATACGAAGCAGATCAGAGTGGAGGATTTGTGGGGTACCCTGGGTACCTCCCTATAAAGTATACATTCCTGGAAGAAGAAGGTGGGGAAAGTCTTGGTGTAGAGTTGCATCCAGGCGGTGCCACAGAATAAGGCTGAGTCTCGTTCTTGACCTCTGTCTTCTCTATTTGGGGATGTTGTATCAGTAACAATGTTAGGTAGGGATGTTTGTGCCAGGAAGAAGGAAAAATTCGTCAAGGAAGAAGGAAGTCTAGATGGGATGGTGGTTTGAGGAGCTTTAACATGTAAATTGAATGATAGCTGCTGTAACAAAATACCATAAACTAAATAGCTTATGAAAAACAGACATTTGTTTTTCCCAGTTCTGGAGACTGTAAAGTCCAAGATCAAATTTGATCTGGAGTCTGGCTGAGGCCCACTATCTGACTGATAGATGGCACCCTCTCACTGTGTCATGTAGGGTAGAAGGGACACGGCAGCTCTCTCGGGGCTCTTTTATGAGGGCACTAATTCCATTCATGAGGATTCTTTCTTAAGAGCTAATCCCACCTTCTAATACTAGCATATTAGTATTGGGTTTCAACTATGAATTTTAGAAGGACAAGAGCATTCAGACCATAGGAAGTGATAACAACTTACATTCATTATCATGTTCCAAATATTCTGAAGCAATTTCATACACATTTACCTCTGTGGATCCATATTCCCATACCACGAGTTTGTCCCAGTGCTTATTTTACTTTACAAATTCAAAATATGAAATCACAATGTTGTGCCCAAAGTAAGAATTCAGCACATTGTTATTGAAGGCAGGACTAGAATGTGAGTCCTCAGCATCTGACACTCCTACCTTCTTCGGCAACACCACTTCCCACAGCCCCAGCTCATGGCACCACAACGGCATCCTAAATAGAGCTGGTCTTCACCACCCACTGTTCTCTGCTTCCATCTCCCCCCAGCCCATGACTAAACTTGTACAAGCACATTTCTATGTGTAGCAGAGTTTCAATCAAGACACACATTTCCATGGAAATGAACTCACCCCCTCCAAACATATAAGTAGAAAGTAGCATTTATTTAATTTTCATAAGATACGTTGACTTATTTCCTTTATATCTAGGCATACTACTTGATTTTTTAAAGGCTAGGAAATGTGACCCTGTGTTAATTTCCATGACTACATCCCCAATCATCCAGCAGTGGCTTAGTGGCATATGATATATTCAATACATTTTGAACAGTGCTGCATTTAAAAATAACTTTAAAAGGTTGTAAATGTCAAATTGTGATTTGAAATATGTCAGATAGCTGTCATTTTTACACCCTTCATTAATTTCAATTGGACTCAGTGAATTGTATTTGACAAACTGTTATCATACATTGACTATAAGCATGCTACATTTATGTAGCACATCCCTGACATACGGGATGTTTTGAGAGGAACTTTAATATATGACTTCTGTTTGACCTCCTGGATGACATGAGACTATCAAATGACAAGTGTGGCAGCATTCAACGCTAAGGTTTTCCAAATGGTGGCATTTGGAAAATCTTCAAGAGGCTTGTTCAGAAATGGAAGTGTCCACTGGAGAGTTTCCAATAACAAAAATAGAAACATTTTTCTCTAGGTACAAAATTGCAAAATTTGGAATACAGCTAAAGAATAGGGGTTGTGAATAAAGATTCCCGGTTGGCAGATCTGAGCAGGTGGAGATATGATAGAAGAAAGAGGTCTGGTTATAAAAATACTATCATTATTAAAATTAATAGCAATTACCAACTATTACTTGCTATAAGAAGAGCTTTAAAAACCATGTTCTCATGTCAGATTGTGTAAATTCAAATGCCTGCTCTACCATTTACTCTGTCTGCAACCCTGGGTGAGTCACTGAACATATAGGTGCCTCAATTTTCTAATTTGTAAATTCAGGATAATAACATTCCTTACTTCTATGGGCTTACTATGAAGATAATCTACATTCAGTGAACAGCGGCTGTTATTATATACTGGGGCTGTACTACCGTGCTTTCATTTATACTAGTAGCACTGCTCATTTGCAAATGAAGAAATGAAGACTCCAAGGGATATTTAGTTTCTCCAGAGTTCTCCACCCAATAAGTGGTAGAGGCAGGGAGTCAGGTAACTGAAGACACCTTTTAGGTCTGTTTGTTCATCTGTAAAAGGTGATAATTGAACTTGAAGGTCCCTTGACATCAACCATTGCTAGAGGCAGTGGCATACTGGGAGCCAGTTCACTGTCACCCACTGATAAAGATGAACTCCATAAATTGAGTCCCCAGGTCACAGAGAGCCAAGTTCATGCCTGGCCAAGACGGCAGTTGGGTTGTAAAATATATGCATCCTTCTACTTGTTCTTTTCAAAAAACTTAAGTTAGACTTTATATGTGTATAAGAATGTTAGTGTTGTACTTTTAACATGGCCATAAAGAAAAGGTCAATAAGTAACCTGCTAAGTGTGTGTTTTTTAAGTGTTTTCATATGCAACTGTGGAAGAAGTTTTACGTAGAAATCACTAACTTTAAAATCGTGTACTGCTCTGAATAAAGAAAATTGTTCATCTGTATCATTTGTTTTCTTTTACTTTATCTTGGTTTTGGCATAGAAAAGCATTTGAAAATCAACCAGTAATAAACCAGATTTTAAAAATTTCAGAAATCCTTAGAGAATTCTGCATTCAGGGTATTCTCAGGTTCCCAACCCAACCAAATATACTTGCTTATGTCTGGGGAAATAAATGACAAAATCAGAGCAGGCTGGGAGACAGCACACACAGCCACTCAGCTCCTGCCAATCTGCTTTAAAACAAACAAACAAACATTACATGTGGCTTTTATGAGAAATTTCATATCTTTCCAATGTCCTTAATTCAAAAGATACATAAGCACTGTTATGAGATAAGCAACCCCTGTCCAAAGATCATTTTTGACCCACTAGGGATCATATTGTCACTTTTGGTGTAATCCAGTTCACCACATTTTGCATCAAAACCTTTCCTTCACTCCGTGGGAAGGTCAGGGTCACCTTTTGACTTGCTCAGGGTAATGTAGGAGTTTGGAGTAATACTCATAGAGGAGGAACACCCAGACCCCCAGGCCTCTGCACCTCCTGTAGTTTCCCTACATTCTCCTGCCCCTTAAATGTGTTAGAAGACAAGGGTAAAGTTGTTTTGTCTGTTAACTAACACAAGAGAGGAAATACTAGTTTGCTTTTGTATTTGCCAAACAAAAAACACTTCCAAGCTGAATCTCCAGCTTTGATTTTTAGGTTTCTGGTTGCATGAGATAGAGAGAAACACGGTGAAATCGACAAGGGTGTGTGGTCTGAGCTCAGAATGGGTGAACAGACACAGAGAATAGGGCTTGTGGGGAGAATCCAGGCTAGTCATCTCCAGGTCCACACCACTGACCTCCCCCTAGCAGTCCGTTTCCTAAGGCCCTCATTGTTTTCATCTATCTCATTGTCCCTTAGAATAAGCACAAAACCCTACCAAAGTATCTGGCTTCTCTGCACTTCAGAGTCAGGGTGGCTCTGAGAGCAATGTTGCTGTTTTCTCACTGTAGGGGATCGGCCTTCTTCATATTAGTCATGTTTAAGTAGACGAGGAATCTAAGAGTGGAATTATATTTTATGAGAACTGCATGGAGCTTCTGACAATACTCCTAAACATTCTAAGCAACTTTATCTTGTTGCAGAACAAAACATACATACTTGTCACCTAATAAGCATGTTATTATAACATTTTTCTTTCCTGGACTGCCCTGTTACTGTGAATAATACCAGGCAGGGTGGGGTGAATTTTTTCTCCTACATGCTTAGAAATATTTGTTCACTATGATTCTTCCTTAAGGATTAGCGGGCAGTAAATATTATTCTTATCAAGTCTCACTATTTGAGAAATGGACTACCGTTATCTTTTGGAGCCCAGGGATTATTTGTGTTGTTGGTTGGTTGCTTTGTTTTATTATTAACAAAGTAATTAAAGTAAGTTGTAGGTCCTTGATATTGAGATAGAGACTCTTTGACTCTTTCGCCTCTTCTGTTAGTTGTTGATTGTATTCTTTGCAAAAATAAATAGTGAATGATACTTCTTCAGTTGTGTTATGATTACAAAATATGACAAATGTTCCCGTTGACATTCCACAGATTCAGGTAGAAATCAGAGGTGGGACTCGGATATGATATAAGGCAGACTATTCTTCAACCTTTAGTATCATCATTGAATAGAAAGTCAAAATACCTTAATTATAATTAAAAGAGACATTAACCCATTTTCCTTCAGATATACTCATCATTTAAAACAAAAAGGGAAGCAAATAAACTCTCCAATTAGTTTGTACTTTGCCCTCTTTAATATTCTTTGTGTTGGTGGTAAGAATAGGCACTAAAGCCAATTCATTTTTTTCTCCAGTACTCTGTTTTGTACTTAAGATAGAAAAAAAAAAAAAAAAAAAATCTACCTCATTCTTTTCCCTAGGAAACATTTGAACGAACGAAAGGCCATTAGAATCTTAGCTTCCAGATTTAAATGCTCATCCAAGTATAACCAGTGTAATCAGCTGAGCTTGCAAAGAATACACAATCGTAAAATCATTTCATTACATTCCGTCCATGCTGTTTGTTTTGGTGTCCATTTGGGTATTAATAACACCGTTGCTGTTTTTAATGCCAAAGGTTTACCGCTTAATTATTATATTTGCTTATTGGGGATGTTAGCATCAATTTGTGAAGTTTCATAATCACATACTGTGTGTTGCTCCACCAGATTTCCAGAACTAGGAGTTCTACACAGCCTATGCTTGATCTAAAGACGAAGTTGTGGAAATCGAATGAAAACATTTGTTAAATTGTGAAAATGTAACAGAAAATAAGAGCAGTTATTCAGACTGTGAGTAAATTTGATGGGGTGTGAACCGATCACTTTATTGCACTGTTTATAGCACCCTGCCATTTTCTGAGATGGCAGCCCAATCCTTTTCATTGTCTTAATTAGATTAAGAATGGATTAGAGGAGCCAAATCTATTATTAAAAAGGCAATTCTGCTGTGTTCCTGAAAACCCCCTTTTGGTTTTTAATTTCTTAAATTCCACTGATGCAAAATAGCAAATGCCTTTCTTGTAATTATGAGCATGTATGCATTGGTTTAAAGGTCTGTCAGAGTATTAAGAAAATCAGATCTTCAATTTTCTTCAAAATTATTTCTGAAGAAATAAAAGAAGGAAGGAAGAAAGGGAGGGAGCAAGGCGATGGAGGGCTTCTGTTTCTTTTCACTGTGCTGACAAACATGAGGAAACAAACAATGCCATTGTTTTCTTCTTCTTTTGATTTACTCAGCCTTGAAAAGGATAATGCATACTTGTGTGAACCGAGACTTTTTCCAGATAAGTTTGTTGTTTTAATTTACTTCCACTCCAAAAACAGTTGAAAACGTATGTTTCTCATACTCCTGACTTAGAGCCAGCATTTGTTCTGTGGGAAATCTTCCAGGATGATTACCCAGTTTTGCATTTTGCATATCTCCCTCTCCTTTGCGCCTATACAAATTAGACTTTCAGTTTAAAGCTTTGCGATATAATCTATTACAAACATTACACTAGTATTGCTTTGAACTCCAAGGGAAGCAGAGCTACTATGTTAGAAACCATGGTGTTTTGTTTCCAATAAGTGCCCTCATTTTAATTTATTATTGTTTTTCCCCCTCTAAACTATGTTACCTTAAGATGTATATTTTAAATACTTTTTCTGCATTTTTAAATTACTATACAGTGAGGTGATAAAAACTTTGTGGTATCCCGCACGCGTGCACACGCACATACTCATGGAAATGACTGCATGTAAAAATGAAAAGATACCCAGAGTTTACTTAATGGTATTATACTAGTGTCAATATCCTGGTTTTGAAAATGTATTGTAGTTAGCTGTGATGATCTCAGAGAAAGCTCAGTAAAGACTACAAAAGAACTCTTTTGTACTATTTTTGAAACTTCTTGGGGGTCTTAAATTATTTCAAAATAAAAAGTCAAAAATTTGATGTATAGTTTTAGTCCATTGACTGCTACCAGCAAAATATTGATCCCTTCTTGATCTATATTAAATTAGCTGTGTTTTAATAACTGACACTCAGATATCAACAGCCTTTTAAATACTCATAATTCTCTTCTATCTGGGTATGTTGAATTTTCTGCCCTGTCTATTTTAATGCTCCTTAGTGGAGGGTTCAAATTTTGAATGGTCTTTGTAGACGCTAAGCCTAACTCTGTGCTGTAGATGTAGTCTTTCTGGTAGTGATTTAATTGTTAAATATTCAAATAGAACAGGGAGTCATGGAAGGATGGCTGAGTAAAGAACCTCTACACGAGCACAATGCTTGCTACTCAGTAAACTTTCTGTATAGGACTGAGTGAAGGAGTAAGTTCATTAATCAATTTTGTTCACATGTGAATTTCATACCTTGGCAAGATAGGACCCAGTGACTGCTAAGCCATCTGTTCTTTTGAATACTTTATGGTGGACTCAGATTCTGAGATCGCTCATTAATTGTCATTGCTTCAAAGTGGTGCTGTGCTTGGGATTGAAGGTCTTGAGGTGATACCTAATTTAGGAGGACTATGACAAAATTTATCACTAATTATCTGCCCCTCAAATGGGAATCAATGCCCTTAGCAACATTCAGTGGTGATGATAATGGTCATCATTTTTCAAGCGATTAGTATTGTAAGCATGTGTTCCCTCACTTTGGCGTGACTGTGTTGCTAGCTTAGAGTTTAGAGGAACCAGTTGTCCGGGATCACCTGTGGTTGGCTTGTGAGTAGCAAAGCTGGGACTTGAACCCAGGAAGCCTTACTCCAGGGGATGTGCTCTTAACCATCACCTATAGGGTCTCCCCTTCATGATTGTGCCCTTACCCTCCTAAAGAGTGAGTGGTTGTTAACACTGGAGATATATTAGGAGCCTCTGGGGAACTTCTTCCTGGACCAACTCCCAATTTCACTTATTTATTCATTTTGTCTGGGAGGGGCATTTTGTTAAACTTCCAAGTTGATTCTAACATGTAGCCATGAGGAGCACCACTAACTTAGCTGAAAGTCAAAACTCATTCAAGGTCCACGAATAGTGGAAGCTACGAATTTTGCATATAAGGCCATCGAGTCCATATACAGTTGTAGCAAAGCAGAGTAGTCATGAACAGATCCCCAGCCATTTGAAGAGATGCAGCTGGAAATCCATTCACCTTCTTTGCAGAAATTTTCCACATTCTGTTAAGCAGCATGTTTTTTATATTCGCAGGTAGAGGCGTCTATCTCTGCCCTCCACCATCTGTCAGAGATGTTCATTTTAACAGCATTTTACCTTGTATAAAGGTGTCTATTCCCCCCACTCCAAGAAAAACAGATTTTACATTAGAAGTCCTAAAAATTCACTTTTCTAGGGGAGGTATGTAGGCAGTTCAGAAAAATGAGTGAAGAAAAGACATCTCCAAGTAGTGAGTACTCCTATTATTATTATTATTATTATTATTATGAGACAGAGTCTTACTCTATGGTCCCAGGCTCAAGTGTTGTGGTATCACAAAGCAACCTCGAACTCCAGGGCTCAAGAGATCCACTTGCCTCAGCCTCCCAAGTAGCTGGAAGTACAGATGCCCACCACAATGCCCGGTTAGTTTTTCCATTTTTAGTAGAGAAAGGATCTCTTGCTCAGGCTGGTCTAGAAGTCCTGAGCTCAATCAATCCACCTGCCTTGGCCTCCCAGAGTGCTGGGGTTACAGCCATGAGCCACCATACAGGCCAGTACTCTGTTTTTAAAACACAAGGAGCATTCAGGCGAATCTAAGTTCCATAAGGAGGGGCACTCACTACTCAAATACATGAGGTAGGCACCCAGAAGGACTGCCCAGTATTCTAGATCTTCCAGTTTTTCAGGAAAAGTCTAAGTTTTCATTTGTTTTAGTTGGCTTTGTTTGTTTTCTATTGTGAAATGACTTGATAGTTCCATCTGGGTTTTTTTCAGTACTGTACAGGTCAATATGTCATCAGTAACAACGTGAAAGGGCATATGTGTAACTTAAGGGAAGTAGCATCTTTGTGTGGATACTTTTTGGCATTTTTAAATAAATAATTGATTTTTTTCTAACTAACTACCAAGGATGCCAGTCTCCAATATTTATCAAAGATTAGCATTCTGGCTTTAAACAAGGCAAAGAATATAGTGTTTCCTCCACTTTGAAACTGAACCTCAAATGAAAGAACGCCTTACAGGTGTGGTCTCTGAAGTAAGACTAGTCTGAACTCTCTGGGGTCCTTTTGCTGCTACTTACCAGCTCTATGATTTTTAATAAGTTATTTAGCATTGAGCCTATATTCCTTCATCTGTAAAATGGAGACATAGAAAACTGACTCTCAAGGTTGTCCTGCGTACTAAAATAAATTGTGCATGTAAAGTGCTTAGATCTAGTGAAGGGCTGGCTCTACTACTAATAAAGGGTATATTTAATGAGAGCAATGTTTTTAATAGCCTAAAATCAGGAAGACCCTTGCCCCTGACTTTGTCCTATGGCCCTGGTTGGCCTGGAGTGTTGTGTTGGGTAAACAAGCTCATGCTGATTTTGCAACTCCTTTTATTGATATTTCAAGACCTTTCTCTATTACTCCTTTGCAAAAATTAGTAGGGCTGTGACTCATACCTGTAAGCCTAACACTTTGGGAGGCTCAGGCAGGTAGATTGCTTGAGCTCAGGCATTGGAAACTAGCCTGAGCAAGAGGGAGGCCTGCTCTTTAGTAAAAATAGAAGAACAAGCTGGGAGTTGTGGTGGGCACCTGTAATCCCAGCTACTTGGGAGGCTGAGGCAAGAGGATTACTCAAGCCCTAGAGTTTGAGGTTGTTCTGAGCTATGACACCAAGGCACTCTACCCAGGGCCACAGACACAGACTCCCTCTCAAAAAAAAATAAAAAACCCCAAAACTTAGTAGGATTGACAGTTTTATACTGAGGGACAAAATCCAAGTTGTATAACTCTTGGATAACCCTCTCTAATATAGCCCATACTGATCTGGAGGTTATGCCTGCAGAACCAGAGAAAATCTCTTTGGGATGATTAGAAGAAAAGCATGATTAATAATGAATATATGTATGTATTTTAAAAGTAGGGTTGTGTTAAATGTGAAGAGTCAATAAATGCCTGTTAACCTTCTCAGAGGTCAATAGTCGGCCGGGTGGTTGGTTATGCAGGGCAGCCTGAGCATCTGCGGTCTAATTCAGACCTGCCCCGAGATCTGACAATGGTACATGCAATTAGGAAAATGTCTCTGTAATAATGGTAATCGGTGTAAACTAAGAGGATAGGGCACAGCTGTGGGGAGTATTTGGAGAGAGAAATCAGAACAATTCATACATTCTGGAGAAGGAAGCCTCAAGCTATCCTTTTTCAGTATAAGTCTGCAGTAGATTTCAATTCCCTCTTGATCATAATTTACTGAAAAGCATTTTAAAAATAAATGCGTGACTCTTGAGTCAAAGTCTGTTCATGGTCCTTCTTTTTTCATCTTGGGACTAGGTTGGGATTATGGATCTTCTTTTAAATAATGCTATTGTGCATTTAAATATCTAGCTCTGTGTTTGAAAAAACTTTCTTCTTTGGCTCTTATTTTTTTGTTCAAGAAGTGAGCTGAAAATGTGCTATAGAAAAACTGTCTTTTGAAAACATATATCAATGCAGCTTTGCCTTACTTGAAATGTTGATATTTGTAAATGAGAGCTGCCACTCTAGACATAGAGTCCTCCTCTTCTCTTTCAGTTCTTAAGAGAAGCAATCTTGAGAGAAGAAACATTTTTACTCATCTTTGGTTTTGAAAGCAGTTTAGAGCTCTAGTTTACCTACATGTCTCAGATTATTTTTGATCTTCCCATTGTTCACTTTTGTTAACCTCTAAATACAACAGAAAATTGTTCCCTGGCTTCTCCCCATAAAAAAAGATAATGTCTCAATTCACAACCAGCTCTGAATAATTAATGATGATAATGATGTGAGAATGTTTCACATTTATGACTTCTTTAGATTTTCAAGTCCCTTTTACATCTGTTTTCTTGCTGATCCCAGTATCAACCTAGGAAGTAAGAAGAAAGATATGATGGAACAGACATTGGGCATTGATTTATCCTTTGATTTACTCATCCCTTTAACAAATATTTAATAAGTAATTATGTGTGCTAGTTGTTGTACTGAGAGCAAAGTCTACAATGTGAAAAAGAAAGACAAGGTCTCATGCATTTTATTGAGAGGACCAGGCAATAATTACAATCAAAGAATGAATAATATTGTTTCAGATAATGATACTTGCTGTGCTAGTATTTTATCCGCATAAAACAGGATAATGTCTTTGGAGAGTTATCTACTGTTGTTGCTTCAGATTGGGTTGTCACAGAAAGCTTGCAGGGGTGAGAACATTTGAGCTGAAATCCAAATGACTTAAAAGAAGCCATGGCGAGGTCTAGGGAAAGCAAGTCAAATTCAAAGACCCTCAGGTGAAAGACTGGTGAAGCGGGGAGAATGATGGGAGATACGGGGAAACAGGGGCCAGGTCATTCAGGACCTTGGCATGGATTCAGAGCTATTACTTCATTGTAGCATACCTAACATAGGTATGCAATTAGCACATTTTTAAAAATTATTTTTAATGTGTTTATTCATTATTTCAGGTTAATATGAGTGTACAAACAACTGGGTTACAATGTATGAATTTGTTAAGTAGAGTCCCTCTTGTAGTTGTGTCCCCACACCTAATAGCTGTGCCATATACCCTTACATTGTGCCCATTAAGTGAGAGTACACCAATCTTCCTCCCTCCTCTCCTCTCCCCACTCGCTCATTTCCCCCACCTTGAATTGAATTGAGTTTTTCTCTTATGTAAGGGTGTACTACATCAACTACGGGCTTCATGTTACTATTGAGTACATTGGATACTTGCTATTTCATTAGTAGAATGTGCTGCAATGCCTTCCAGGTTAATACAAAAGATGTAAAGTCTCCACGTTTTTTATGATGAACAGTATCCATGGTATAAATTACCACCGTGTGTTAATCCATTCCTGGGTTGGTGGTCATTTAGGTTGTTTCCACAACTTGGCTTGTAAATTGAACTGTGTTAAACAGTCTAGAGCAATAGTGTTTATGTTAAAATGATTTTTTTTTCTTCTGGGTAAATGCCTAGTAGTGGGATTGCAGGGTCAAATGGGAGGTCTAGTTTGAGTTCTTTGAAGATTCTCCATATTTCTTTCCAAAGAGGCTATATTACTTCACCCACCAACAGTGTAAAAATGTCCTACTCTCTCCACATCCACACCAGCATCTGCAAACTTGGGACTCTGTGATGGGGGCTATTCTCACTGGGGTTAGATGGTATCTCAGGGTGGTTTTGATTTGCATTTCTCTGATCATCATGGATGCTGAGCATTTTTTCGTATGTTTGTTAGCTGTTCACCTGTCTTCCTCAGAGAAGGTTCTGTTCATGTTCCTTGCCCAGTGGTAAGTTGGAAGCAAATAGGTTTCATAAACTGAGCTGGAGTGTTTCAAAATACGGTCATGGCCCAACTGCACTGAAGTCATCTAGAGATGCTTATTCCAAAGGATGATGCTGAGGCCCCACTATAGGCTTATGAATTCAGAATTTCTGAAAGTAGAGCTGTTAATCTGTCATTTTCAACAAAACTATTAGGCACAAGAAATTTGAGAATTGACTGTGTTTTCACTTCTTAACAAGAAGTTCCTACTATATTATAAAAATCTTTTTTTTTCTTTATTTTTTTATTGTTGGGGATTCATTGAGGGTACAATAAACCAGGTTACACTGATTGCATTTTTTAGGTAAAGTCCCTCTTACAGTTGTGTCTTGCGCCCAAAAGGTGTGGCACATACCAAAGCCCCACTCCCCTCACTCCTTCCCTCTCTTTGCTCTTCCTTTCTGAGTTCATTTCTTTTTTTTTTTTTTTGTAAGCAGGAACTCAACTTTAATGCGTCAAGCAGCCGCTTATATAGAGTGTGAGGAAGGGGCGGGGAGAGAAGGTGGGGGATGAGGTGCGTGACAGGGTCGGGCCAGTGGCATGGTACCACATTGGCCGTATCTAGGTAGAGGCAGTTTCAGGCCGGGCCTTGGTGAGTCATTGCTACGCAGAAGTAGCTCGATGGATCTACTTCTAGTCAGGCTCTGGAGGTTGCACTAGGCCTCAGGCACATGGCAGGGCCCAACAATTCCCTCTTTTGTTTTTTGTATGGTGGATAAACATAGCCCCTGTCCTAGGTTGCCTGCTCTTGCAGTTTCAGTCTTACCCGTCACGGGGATACAAACATCAATGGTTTGGTCCCTGTCTTAGGTTGACTGAACGCAGAGTAATCTTACCCGTCTTTGGGTACTATGAATGTAATCCACCGTGCAGCCTCTCCATATCCTGTCTTAGGTTGTCCCCGCTTTGTGAATCTTACCTGTCATTGATGCTATGGAGGGCAGTGAAGAATAATAGTTAGATTCTTGGTTAATGAGCCGACCGAATTTCTGAGTTGCATTTCTATTGCCCTGTTCCAGAAGTGTTCTGTGTGCTTAGAAACCCCCAACTCCTCTGACGCTTATGGAGTGAGACATTTATAATTTCACTACCAGAGGTAGCATTTAAACTTGCATATGGGTTAATAGTATAAGGCTCCTGGGCTATCAGCCATAGCTTTTCACACACTTCCATCCTGATTTTCCTTCCTGAGGACCCTATATTTTCCATTAGCGTCTGATGCATATTTTACAGATGTAAGCGAATCGCCTCAGGCAGTTGCAGAGAAAAATGGTTCTTTTCTGATTCCATTTTGTCTTCCTGTTCTCTGCTGCAGTTTCCCACTCAGCCTAAGCATCATTCTGCCACTGAGTGGTGGGGAGTGTACAGTGAAATCTAACAGTCATGTTAGATTGTTACCATGCTGACTCTGGAGCTCTGTGCTGGACTGGGTGGAAGTTTTTAAAGAAATGTAATTCTCAGCTGGGTTATTTGACTAGCTGAATTCCTCACTAGCACAATAAAAACTATAATTAAACATAAAAGTGAGGAGCAATTTAACAGTATTCTATGTAATCTGGCAGAAAACATACCCAACCCACATTCCTATTCTTGGATCTCTTCTTCACTGGATAAATTTATACTCCTTCTTAAACCTTAACTCTCAACACTATAAAGCAGAAAGCCCACAGAATCTCAGACCTCACAGCATTTTTGGGTGGTTCTGTATTAATTACACCAAAAATCGTTACTTAGATCACAGAACAGCATGACTGATGCATCTGCTTAGAAAATGACATTGGAAGTTTTTCCTTTGCAGTGGTGATTACGTCATAGGGCTACACCAGGCTCATCTAGCTGGTGTGTATTTAGGAAGATTTTATTACTTTAAAACTCTCCCATGCACTTGGTCATCAGCCCCTTCCTCTCAGTGGTATTTTCAATTGATGCATTAAAATTAACTGTTACTTACTCCTGTTGCTCTTTTCCTAAAGATTAGGTTTACTTTATTTTTATTTAATTTTTTTTTTTTTTCTTTCTACATCAATATCTTAGTCCATTCAGGGAGGCTATGACAAATGCCATTGCCTGGCTTATAAAAGATAGGAATTTATTTCTTACAGTTTTGGAGGCTGGAAGTCCACACCAAGGTGCCAGCAGATTTGTGTCTCATCAGGGCCTGTTTTCTGGTTCACAGCTGCGATCCTTGTATTCTCACATAGCACAGGGGGCAGCATGGCCCTGCGGAGCCCAGGCTAAGGGCATTAATTGGATTCACAAAGGCTGCACCCTCATGGCTCACTCACATTCTGGAGACCCACCTCCTGATGCCATCACAGTGATGAGATGGTTTCATCAGATAAATTTTAGGTGGTAAAAATATTCAGAATGTAGCAACCAGAAAGCAAAATTTAGTGGACAGTTTTAGGATAAACTTATTTAATTACTTATGACAGAGAAAGGCATGCCAGTTTTTAATATTTTCCCTAAAATTCAACTTTATTGCACATGTTCCATCTGACCCCTGCCTGCCACACATACAACAGTTTGTTATTGGACTGGAAGTAAAGGAGAGAGGAGTTTTAGAGTTAACTCGAGAACACAGGATTGTCAAAGAGCAGTTGCAATTTGATTGGGTACGAAGTTGTGTACAAATCAGAACAGCCGAGTCCAGATTGCAGAGGATTGTGGAGAGGTGCCTTTATAAGGGTTGGGTTGCAATATTTAGCAAACAGCAATAGAGGACACCTACTAAATTTGAATTTCAGATAACAAATAGTTGTTCAGTATGAGTATATTTCGTGTAGTATTTGGAATGCACTTACTTTGGAAATACTTGTATTAAACATGATCAGAATCATTTCTTATTTGCCTGAAATTCATATTTAACTGAGTGTCTGTTGTGTGAAGGCCGTTCAGGTGGTTGATGACGCGGAGGTTAGACCTGCTTATTGAAACAGTATGAGGCAAAGAGGACTACCAGCTCTGGTGGCATGTAGCAAACTTCTTTACTTTTGACCAGCTTAAATAGCCAGTTCTACACGTACACACTGTTAATCAATAATCACACAATCACTTCACAGGTATATTGTAAAAACAAATTAACCTTTTCCTAGAATCTGCTAATCTACTGATCAATTGATACACATTCTTCTAAACTTTCTATTATATTTAAAAATAGTAGTCCCAGAAAAACGTGCTGTTACCCATTTTTCCTGTAAACCGCTAAGTCACAAAACCACTGTGGGGAAAAGTTTGTTCTCCTGCTGCCTGGAGGCCCAAATCACCTGTAGGTAGAGACCTTATCTCACAAAAACACAGCCCGGAGATTCCTAGGACTTACCAGTGACATGTTTGCACACCCCAATCCCATGGCCAACCCCTTCTGAGCACTGGACTTTTACCTCCAAAGCACTCAGGCTTAATGGCCTAGTTAGAGTTCAGCCCTAGTTCCAGCCTGACTGTGCATAGTAAGAATTTGTCTCTATTCACTCTCAGACTGGTGGGCACAGAGGCATATAGGCTTTTCGCCTATAGGTGTCTTGTGTTTTGGCCGCCAATAGAATGACTTCACAAAAGGCAAAATCCAGGGCCATCTACTTGCTTTTGTCTTTAAGAGAAAATTTGTACTTTAGCAAAATATTCTCTAAGCTGCCTTGGAAATACTATCTTAAATTTTTCATTATATTCATCTTGGGTAATAATAAGTTATCACCTCCCTCAAGTTTTTCACAATGAATTTTTATTTTAGTTTATTTAGATGAGGAAAATAAAGAATATATTTTTATTAAATATCTAACAATTAAGATTTATCTACATGGTTACTTAAGCAATTGTTTGGATTGAACTGAAATTTTACTTAAACTTTAGGAAATTCTTTTTCTGCTAGTTTTTTTTTTTTTTTTTTTTTTTTGGTAAGATCAGTATATAAAACTCCAAGTAAAATATTATGCACTGTGGTAATGAATATGAATCAATCCACCTGAAAATAAAAGTGAGAAAAAAAAAAGATGCTGAGTGTCTGCGTGGTATAAATAATATAATAAAAATATTTCTAATATGAAAAATATAAAACCTAAACTCCTCTTGTTGATCCTATGGGGGCTCCTGTTTAAATTTCAGATATCATTGTGTATACTGACTTGGAAATGCTTGTTGCTTGAGTTCTGACACATGGATATCTCAATAGACAAATTAAAATAGGAAATATTGCCCCCAGAAATTCTAGTTTGTTTTTAAACTTCATATCTCATCCAAAATGAGCTAGAGAGAAATTGTTTCTCAGTGTGTGAGATATCTTTAGAAATTTAAGAAGAGTACTCTTAACAAGAGAAGAGAGGAGGCAGCTGAGGGAAGAGTGACAGGAAGAGGGTGAGTTAGGAGTAGGAATTGGAATTATTAGAGCTTTTCAAAATAGAAATTTGAGAAAATACAAGTGCTAATGTGATAAGCTAATGTGTGTTTGTGTTTGTGATGGTGAATTCTATGGGCCACTTGGAGGGTGTGTCTGTAATCGGTAACTCTGAGTAAGCCTAGTGCCCTCCATCACATGGTGGCCTTTCAGGGGAGAGTCTGGATGGAAGGCTAAGGCTAGCCTAGTGGGAGGGGCTGCTAGCAGGTGCCCTAGGTCTCCAGCTCCAGCTGTCCGGGTGAGTCTCCGGCCCCAGCTCCTGGGTGGGTCTCCAGCCTGCCCGCCTGTTTTTCAGGTTTTGTACATTTCATACTCACCGGCTTCTATCACAGCATGGCTCAATTCCTTATAATAAACCTCTTAGCATATATAATTGTACATGTGTGTGTGTGTTTGTGTCTATCTGTCTGTCTATCTATCTTCTCTGGAGAACTCTGACTAATACAGCATTAGAACCTAGTTTTGATCCTGATTCTCCAGTGATCTCTAAAATGATTACAAATTTCAATGACACAAAAATGATTTAGAGCCACAGAAACATAGCTTTCAAAGGGAATTTTATCATTCATTCACTTGTTTATTCAATGAGGATGTGTGTAAAGCATGTTAATTATTCTTAGAGCTTTGGGATGTGATGAATATTCCAAACAAGGTCCTCACTCATTGAGACTGTCCCCTCCAAGCACATCTCTAACTCTGACCCACCTGTATGGAGATGCCCTGTTCTCATGAAGGACAGCACCACCAAAATGCTCTTGACCTCAAGTCAAACGTCTCTGACATGACACAGTTCCTGAAATTTCCCCCCTCCTCACTGGCCTTGTCTGAACACATGTGAGGCAGGCAGCATCCTTTGGGACACACGGCACTTGGGATCAAGCAGAGTGCCAGGTGAGAGCTGAGCAGTGCTAAGAATAACATCTGATAGAGCCTACACTTCTAGCACTGTGCTCTGCAAAGTCTAAAATCCACACTAATTTCAGAAATTGCTTTGAACAGTTTCCAAGAGAGGGAAATTTATAGTTATTGACAGATTTTTCATAAAATAGTTAACAAAGTACCTTTTGGGAATGTTAGATTTTATCCAAGGACTTGAAGACTGACAACATGGCTGAGGACCAGTGAGCACCATTAATTGTAGTGATGCTCCATTGAGAAAGGTTCGAGCAGACAAAGGGCAGGAAGGATTAGCTGTTTTCCTGACTATGTCATGGAAACATGTTTTCTGACACTTAAAACCATCGTTTTGTGGACAGGCGGTAAGAACCAAGATGAAGAGTGCTTGGTAGCCTGAAAGCACACAGTGTCCTTATGGTCTTATGAGCCTGCAAGGGTTAGCCCTGATGTGCCAAGGGGACTTTTGGGAAGTACTTCGCTAAAATCAAACTAAAGTCCATTTTGGGATAGCTGTACCGTGTGGCACCACCTCCGGGAACTCAGCATCATGGATGCAGCATGTGGTCACTCTGAACTCAAACAAAGTGTTCTTAAAGGCAAGACATGTTTAGAGAATAGCTCAGCATTGACTGAAACTCTCTAACAGAACTTTGATGAAATTGGCATAAATCTAGAAATCCCAGGAAAAGCAAAATTTGCATTTGTGAAAAGCGATACATCAGGAAAACCACTTACTGTCTTATATCCGCTACTTAAATGCATGTTACTTATAATCCCTCTAGAAGAAGTAGAGTTTAGCCAAAGAAAACAGCCTAGGCCTGTGGCAGTGGACATGCACAGGACGAAACTCTGGTTTCTCTACCCTGTCACAGGACACAAGCAGAAAATTAATTTGTTTTGAATATGTCATCATTTTGTTTGTTGGCATGTCTGGTAATTTCTTTTGTGTGTTGTATATTTCAAATTTAATTCTTTGGAATGAACTGTGGTCCTGTGACTATTCCTGGGCTTGACTCTGGTGCACAGGTCAGTTACCTGTCGTCCAGTTAGAATCCTTCAAATCTTGGTGGCATCTTTGTTAGAGTGAGTCTAAGTTAGTCACTGGTACAGGGATTGTGTATAATGCTGGGGAAAGGCTCTTTGGAGGTCTCCACCGAATCAAGTGATCATCAAAGCCTCTCAGCCCAGCACATGTGAACTTGAATAATCATGAGCCTTCTGTTTGCTTCAGGAGAGCTCAGTTTACAGAGTTCCAGCCATTCTTAGCATAGATTTGTGGAGACCCACCTCCACATACTCATCTTGGTATTCAGCAAAGGCTGACAGGGACTTGCGCGCAGACTTTTGGAACATTGGTATTGGGTAACACCCTACCCTTCTGAGTTATGTAACTTCTGGAAACACCCCCCTCCTCAGATCCCTCCAGCCCCATCTCTGCTCTGCTTCTCAAGGATTCTGCCAGCCTGTGCTTGGATTCCCCTCCCTATATCACGTTCCAAGATGTGCTTCCGGGTGTGAATCTATAAGGTGAACAGAAGGATCACTTTGTTACTTTCTTTATCAAAGGGGGATTGGTCCTGTGTTAACTGCTTATGATGTCTGCAAATGTTGATTCATGTATTTTGTCCACAGGGAAAATGGAAGGGAAAACCTGGATCTTGTTACTCCACCGTGGATAGCCAGAAGTGGAATTCTTTCCTATTTTGAACATAAATTTTAATGAAAATTTCAAAGAAGTCCCCTCTAAATTAAATTCATCTACAGTCTAGATGTAGCCATAGCTGGGATCTCTCTCTCTCTCTCTTCTCACATACACACTACTGAGGTATTTTAAAACAAACTTCCAGATTCCATATGATTTTACTGCTGTAAACGTGGTGTATCCACCTCTAAAAATGTGGACATTTCCTAACTTAGCCATAATGTCATTATCACATTTATCAAAAAAAGGCGATATTTTCTTGGTACCTTCTGGTATCATTTCAAACTTGAATTTCTCTTGATTATCTCAGAAGTAGAATTTTATAATTGGTCTGTTTGAAGCAGAATCTAGAAAGTTCATCCATTTAATTTGTTTGTTCAATCTTTCAGGTCTCTTTTAATATGATACAATCCCCCATCAGTTTTCTTTCTGTTCTTCATGTTTCTGGCTTGAAGTAACTTGAAGTCCCTGTGTAGAATGTAACTGCTTCTGTATTTATTGACTGCTCCATGTAGGTATTTGACTTGTTCCTCCATTTTCTGGATTGACTATAAACTCAAAGCAAACTCTGAAGGATTGATTCAATGGAAGGTTAACTATTCAGAGTGGAGAATACTCCTGGGTGTCACTGTGGACTACCCAGGGCAGCAGTTCATGCCTGGCATTCCCTCCTAGCAATGCCAACATTGGTCATTGGTTTAGCAGTGACAGTCTGAATCTCCTTTGAAAAGCTTGCCTTCTTTAATTGACTGATAATCTTTACTTGAATTATTTTTCATTAAAATTTAACTTTTAAAAATAGAAGGGAAGAATTCCAGCCAGGCCCACACCTTGATTTCAGCCTGGTGAGATCCTGAGCAGCAGACCCACCTGGACTCTTGACCTGCAGAAATGTGAGGTGATGAACAGGTGTTGTGCCAAGCTGCTACACTTGTGGTCATTTGTTATGTGACATTTGGAAACTGAAACACATGTAGTATTTTATGTCTGGCTTTTCCCATTTACAGTGAGATTCATCTATGTTGTAACATAATTCAGCACTTTACTACTTTCTGATGCTGAATAATATTTAGTATAGATTTTAATATCTTTATAATATTTAACATTTTTATAATAGTAAATGATCAACAATATACAAAGAAAACAATTTCAGAATATGCATGCTTATAGTGTATAAACATTATTAACATGTTCACAAGCAGATAGGATGAATATATCTTCAAAGAAGATACGCTTGGTTATTGTGTTTACAGTACTAGTTTTAGCATTTTCAGTTAAGTCTATGATCAATCTCCATTTAGGTCAGATATCAAGACAACAAACATGATCATTCATTGGTCAATTCCTATCCCTCCAAAAATCTCATTTAGAGGAAGTGTCTGTATTCTCTGACTTTGGAAAGTATGGGAGAACTTATTGTTTTTAAATATACGTAAGTGTGTATGTGAACGCATATAGACAAATATTATCTCTATATAAATAATATCTATTTTTAAATTAAAAAACTTGAATCTGGTTGATATAGTGAGACTCATCTTTTTTTTTTTTTTTTTTTTTTTTTTTAGAGACAGTGTCTCACTTTATTGCCCTCGGTAGAGTGTTGTGGTGTCACAGCTCACAGCAACCTCCAGCTCTTGGGCTTAGGCAATTCTCTTGCTTCAGCCTCCCAAGTAGCTTGGACTACAGGTGCCAGCCATAACATCTGGCTATTATTTTTGTTGCAGTTTGGCTGGGGCTGGGTTTGAACCCGCCATCCTCAGCATATGGGGCCGGCACCCGACCCACTGATCCACAGGCACCGCCCAGACTCATCTTTTAAATCTTTATATTTTTGTCTCCTTTTAATGGAAATTTAGAATTGGTAGAAGTTATCATATAATACAACCCAATTACACATATAAAAAACTCAGAATTGATCTCCACTGCCATACTTACCAAATTGGTTTCTTGAGGCTAAAAAAAAAAAAAAAAAAATAGAGGGTGTATAGTTGATATTTAGTCTAGAACTATCTTAGTATTATGTTTGGTTACAATATTTTGTCTATATCTTAAAATGTATTTAATTCAATTGTTTACACTCAGAGAAAGAAATTATAAATAATAAGTTGAGACAAATCTCCTCCCCCAATTTGTTTCAACACCATTTCTTAAAGGGACTTTCCTTTCCCATTGCATTGCTTGATTTTTTTGTTAAAACCAATTTTTCATTTAAATATTAGTTAATTGATTCTATTCTGTTCCATAATATATTCATCTGTCCTTATGTTGCTTTATAATAAGTTTGAACTTAGTTGGTGTATTTTGCTCACTATATTAAGGTTTCCAACATGTAACTATGATGTATATCTCCGTATATTTAGGGTTTCTCACCAAAGTTTTGGATTTTTTTTGAAAGATCTTGAATATCTTTTGATGGATTTATTCCTAATCATTTTATATATCTGAGATTATTATAAACAGTATATTGATTTTCAATTTCATTTTCTAATTGTTGAATGCTTGTGCATAAAATCAAAACTGACTTTTTATATTAATCTCCTATTCTGTCATCTTGTAAAATTCACACATTTCGTTTAACATTTTTTTTGTAAACCATTTGAAATTTCTACTTATAAAAACATACCTGTGAATAAAGATTATTTCAGTTTTTACTTTTCAATCTCTATCTATTCATCCTTAAGTTTTCCAAAATTGATAATGGGGTAGAAAGTTGTATTTAGGATAGAAACACTGTCAGGTTTGGCCTGGTTTGTTGCACTCTCACCTTGGAAACTTTGTGTTTTGTTTGTTTTCCTCATGCAATAGTCACATATCTCAGGTTTTTATGTACTATTTGGTGGAAGAGAAAGAAAGTAAGTAATGATCAAAGTCCCATGAATATTGAGTTTATGGGTTGAGGTTTGGATGCAGGTCTTTCTAACTATAAAACCACACTGCATGAGAATGATGGTGAATATTGAATCTGTCATTTGTTGTAACGGGCATGTTTTAAGCTGTGTGCCTTATAGCATATTTGCAGCCTTTTATATCATTGATAAAAAATTGAGAAGACATAAAGACCTATTACCATAGTGATATCAATCAATGTATGATGTTCAGTCAGCTATAAAGCCGCCACAGCAGACATCAACATTCCCTCAGGGGCCTCACTTTTAATTATTACTGGTAATGGACCTTTGACATGACTGAATAATTAACAGATAACCGGCAGCAAGTACTGAAAGGATCCATCCACTCTGACTTAGGTCAGAACCTTGCAGTTTTGATGTGTGTGGAGTCTGAGGATGGATCAGTAATGGTCACCCCACCCCAATCTGATAGGCTACTTGGAAATCTTTGTCCACCATTTATTTTTTGATTTAGGAATAAGCGCTTATCAAATGCCTTTTGGGCATCTACTAAACAAGGAACATTAAATTAAAATACAATAAACTCTTCTTTGTAAGATTTTTTTCTCACATACTGAGAAAAGAAAATGCTTCAGGGAAACAATTTAGCAGAGAAAGACACATGAGCATTAGAGAGTCATTAAAAGTTGTACACTGGGAAATATAAATAGGTTCCACTGAATACATAATCAAAATTAATTAAAAAGAAATCTCTCACAGGCTCATGTTGACTTCCCCTGCGTACATCTAAACAGTATTAAATCCTATGGTGAAGCACAACTCCATTGGTGTGGCTAAAGGAGGTCTACATCACCACCGCTATTATATATTGTGTATGCGACATATCCATATGTGGCTTAAATTGTACAGGTGCATAAAATTACAGCTGACTATGTCAGCTTTGTGATACCACGAAATAATTGCAAATATTGTTCAATACGTTCAGAGTGATCTGTTTTATATATTTTTACATTTCAATACTACTGACCTAAACATAGTTCTGTCCTTCTCAGATTACACCTGATGGGGCAGGATTGGGAAGTGATAAGGTTAGAGAAGAAGGAATGAAAACAGCCCTGACATTGACCCACACTCCCCCCAGGCCACTCAGGGAGTGGGCAAACCAGATTCTAAGGAGATGTCCAAGGGAGAGGTAGAGGGTAGGAAGAGGGTGTTGGGAGAGTTATTAAGTGTCAAGTGTGATACTTTCATTTACATCCAGGGTTTCCCTAAACATGGGAACAACTTCTGGGCACCAGGAACCAGTTTCATGGAGAACAATGTCTTCACAGACCTGGGCATGAGAGCATGGCTTCAGGCTGATTCACGCTCATTATGCATTAGATTCTCATAATGTTGGGGTCCCACCCTGGGGCAGGGTCTGCTGAGACCTGTGGAACTGGCATGACTGACCGAAGAAATATAAAGTTAGGAACAACAATAAAGAGATAGGAGACACAATAGAATTTTCAAAGGTGGGAACTCAGGGGACCACTGCCCGTTTGTGGGCTCCAGTGAGTGGCCTCGAGTTTCTGTTCCACTCAGCTGTTATTGAAATCTGCCCAGGTGGTAAGCTGAGGGAGGGAACAAAGACAGCAGCAGTTTCTCTGAGTGAGCGTATCAGCTCATATTGTTGTTATTATTATTAACTCTAAGGATTTGAGCAGTTTTGAGGATCTGAAACTTGAGCCTTGTGTGGGGGCAGCCTCCTATCTGGAGTCACACCCACAGATTCCTAGGGAGGTGTTAAAGCTCTGCTAGTTCCCTGTGGAGTAAAACGCCACTGGCATCAACCTCCTCTGAGGAATCGGTGGGAGAGAGGCATTTTCCTCTAATCACCACCACAGAGGATTTTCCTCTGCGATAAGGGATGTAAGCCCTCCCGCCCATATCTCAGGGCTTGAGCTGTTAGCTTGGTCTCTGCCCCAGCCAAGTGTAAATCTCCACAATGGGTATCTGCTTTGTCTGTTTATTGGGCAGGAAATGACCTAGAAGGTGTATCTATTCCAGGTCTTGCCATGATCTCTTTTATGACCATTACCTTCCTCAGAGTGTCCACAGACTCAGTAGGGTATTGGTGTAAGCTGTATTCCCAATAGGCCAGAGTTTCAGGAAAGGCCAGAAACTTGTTTAAATAAGAAATTTAGCAAGGGCTGGGTTAAAGGTAAATTAGCTGACTTTTCTTTGTTCCAACTCCTTCAGCTTACTTTTTATTTTTTCCCTTTTCTGGGGGTGCTCTCCCCTGCCAAGAATGGGGTCTTCAGTCCCCATTCTGCCTGCACATAAGGATCATGTGACCTAGATCCCTCGTGTGCACAGATTACAGTGGGGGTTGAGTTGCTATCAGAATCTAACGCTGCTGCTGATCTGGCAGGAGGTGGAGCTCAGGAGGTGATGTGAGCCATGGAAGGTGACTGTGAGTACAGATGAAGCTTCACCCCCTCACCTGCTGCTCACCTCGCTGTGCTCCCCCCCCCCCGTTCCTACCAGCTCCGTGGCCTGGGGGCTGGGAACCACAGATAGAGATGGACACTGATGGAGATAACAAAGTAATATTGTGGGTTTCCTTGTGCATCTTCCCACATCATTAATTCATAAAGATAATTTTCAGTGGTTCAGACACAAAGAATATACTGTAACTTACTTAAGTATATTTGTGTGAATGGATTCACTGGATGATCAAATAGAACTAGTGACAGACCTTCAGTGAGAGACTCATTATAATCCGTGGTAGGAGGTTTTAGAATTCTACCGATGAAATTTGAAACAACCACTTATTAGTCAATTCCAAACACAAATAAATCACATTTAAAGGTAGTAGCTTGTAGCCTCTAAATTTGTAAAAGCATGGGAGAATGTGTTGTTAGGAATAGATGTTTTACCCAAAAGACTTTGATCTTATTGATAAAATAAGACATTTTCTGTATTTTAAGACATTATGTATTTATATGTTTTGAATGAGGATTTAGGATTGAGCTGAGATTATAGATAATACAAGCTAATCATAGTCATAGAAAAGATATAGAATTTCTCTCCAATATCAAATTTATCTAATTTCAGTAAAGATAGAATAAAAAGTTATGAAACCATGGGCGGCCCCTATGGCTTAAGGAGTAGGGCGCTGGCCCCATATACTGGAGGTGGCGGGTTAAAACCCGGTCCCAGCCAAAAAAAAAAGAAACCTGCAAAAAAATAATGAAACCATTATGAAATGCTACCATAAAAGATACAAAAAGTGTGGGGGGTTATTGATAGTATACAGTCATGAGGGTCCTTTCTCCAGTCATAATATTGTATTCCCATCTGGAAGTATATTTATTTTGATTATACCAAGAGAAAAAAGTAGATTCTACTTAAGGAAGGAGATGTACAGAGATAGTCTTCATTTTCCTATGTGCAGAGGGCTACCCCCAGCACCCCTGGATAGAGGCCACAGACACTGCTAGCAGCACACCTGTAACAGTGGTCCCCACTCTGCCCCTTCCACACACGTGGAAAAAATAAATGTGACTCCAAATTTTAGTACTGATAGGGTTCAGAAACTTAGCTTTAAGTAAAAGTTGTATCTTTTCCCTGTTTGCCTGAAGTTCTATATGCACCAGCAACGTGCCTGTGGGTCTGCTACTGCTGACTTCATCCATAGGGGTGGGAGGACATATGAGGCCCTTGTTAATATTTCTTAACCTTACCCCACAGTACTTCCAAAAGTTTGCTCACACCCACCAGCCAGATGACTATTTACAGGACTGGCAGGCACATGGGAGCCAGGCAAGCTCACCTAGGCAGGCACAGCAGCGGTTACTGACTAGTCTGCTTTAAAAGCATTTCAACAATGCAGCATCCAGCCACACAGTGTGAGTGGCACAGTTCATTTTAATCACTGATGAATGTTAACTTGCCCGTGCTGTCAGTGAGAAGCAGACATGTCACGTTTCCCAGCTGCCACCCGTGAAACACAAACTCCCACCTGAAGACCGTGAGTCACTGTGTGAAAACAGAGACCTCCTGAAAGTAACAGTTTGTGTGGGAAGGGAAATATTTCACCTCTTTAGAGAGAGAAATGTTCAAATATTAATAAAATCTACCATGCTCATCTTCAATTTTACTTTCTGAACTGAAGCTTGTTAACCAGTTGAGGAAAGAGTTAATGTTAAGTTTGTACTGTGTTCCGTGGCGGCATAGAGGGACGAGGTGTCCAGGTGTCAGCGTGTGCACGTGCGTGTTCCTGTGTGTCGGTGTGCACATGTGTTTGTATGAGTGTTGTTTTTACGTATGTGCTCATGTGTGAACGTGAGAATGTGTTTGGGTGCATGTGCACATGAATGTGAGGGCATGTACATCATGTGGGCTTGCATGTGTGCACATGTGAGAACATGTGTGTGCACATGTTCATGTGCTTGCCTGACGTGTGTGCATGTGTGTGCACGTGTGTTGGTGTGCACACATGGACATGTGTGTGGAAGTATGTGTCTAGTGCTATAGAGCTTCTTCAAAGGAAGCAATCTGTACTGTGCTACTCAAATTCTTTCATTTCTTTTTATAATGTTCTATACCAAAAACATTGAACTGTACACTTTATTTTATTTTATTTTATTTTTGAGACAGAGTCTTACTTTGTCACCCTGGGGTTGAGTGCGGTGGCAGCACAGTGCACAGCAACCTCAAACTCTTGGGCTCAGGTGATCTTCTTACGTCAGCCTCCTGAGTAGCTGGGCCTACGGGTGCCCGCCACTGCACTCAGCTGGTGGGGGTCTTGCTTTTGTTCAGGTTGGTCTTGAGGTTTTGAGCTCAAGGAATCTACTGGTCTCAGGCCTCCAAAAGTGCTGGGATTACAGGTATGAGCCACCACCTCACAGGTGTGCAGATGAGAAAATGTCTTTTGGAAAACAAAGACAGGGCATTGTTTCCTCAGAGCCACTGGGGTATGAGAGAGCGTTTCCTTCCTTTCTAACTCCTCATCTCCGGGGTTAGAATAGAATGAAATGAGTCATTGTAGGAGAAAGCTGTATGTACCTTTTTTGGGATTAAACTTCTCAGAACAGTGATTAGTCACTCAGTATCACTTCACAGGTGGTCTTCCATCTCAACTGTGCTTGTAAATATAGCAGAACCTCCTAAGTGACCCCTCCCTCCAGTGACCCCCTCCTCAAGTTGACCTAATTTTCCTGGACTGCACATGCACCACACGCATAATTCAGTACAGTAGGCCTCGTTCCCTATGTTGACCCCCTCCCCCCAGTGTGTTGACCAGTTGGTTACAGCCCCTTGTATGGTCAGCTGACAGAGGTTCTCCTGAGTTGCACACACCCAGCTGTGAAGCCATGTGAAGCCAGGCCCTTTCACTGTCTTAGATTTCTCTTCCTCCCCGTTTCTCCTTCCCCTTGCTCCTGAAACAAAAACTACCACAAAATGGACACTTGGATAACCTCAGCCCATACTTACTGCCACTGAAGGCCAGTCAGTCAGCGAGCTTAGAGCTGGAGTCCTGAGACCCAGAACCATGAAGCCGCCCTGGGGTGGGGAGAATCACAGTGTGTGCCATGTTGTGCCTGCTGGTATTGACCGGGGCGGAGTCCCGAGGAGAAGGCCAAGGCCGTGTGCTGCAGCGTTACATTTTGAGATGTGATCAAGATTTTCCCTGAAAAAGAAAGAAAAGGAGGAATTTAAGACAAGAAAGACCATGAGGTAGTTTCTGGTGGCAAGAAAAGAATTTGCTTGTGTGGGGTACACGTATCACCAGAAATCCATCCACCTTCTATCAGTTTATCAGTCTAGGTGCACCCAGGGCACCGGCTTCAGGATTGTCACTACTCTGTTACAGAAGGGAGCCATTTCCGATTCTCATGCAGGAGGAGGAATTATATGGTTATGTCTGTATTTTATAAAGGACATCACAGTAGAATTACGAAGCACAGGGTGGAGCTGCTAATGGGAAAAGCCCCTTTAATGTACAGGAGATGGTGGGCTGAGCAGCAGGGATCTGGAGAGGAAAGGGTGGAGTGAGGAGACAGGGGAGATGGGGTGGACACAATGGGCCAGTTCATCCAGGGAAGACAGAGGGCGAGGCTGAGCATTCATGGATATTGCCAGATATTGCAACTGTGTGGCTGGTCAGCAAGGGGGTCAGTGAACACAGAAAGGAGTGTGTGTGTGTGTGTGTGTGTGTGTATGACAGAGAGAGAGAGAGAGAGAGAGAGATCACTGTGGGGAGCACAGAGCTTGTGAGGGAGTCAAAATCAACGGGACTTGAAACTGGGCACGTTCCAGGCTGTCTCACGCCTACGCGTCGTGATTGTCAGCCTCTGGACACTCTCATCTGAAGTGAAGAGATGTCATCATTTAACTTTACTGACATTGTTGTCAGAATGAAAATAAACCGCTTAATGGAGGAGTTGTTCTTTGAAGAACTTGTAACTGTCTTGCACAGGTAGCGTTCTATGAATGTTAGCTATTGTTACAAAACACTTTTAGTCGCATAATGATAAATGCCATTAGTAAGTAACAAGTCTGTAACTTTGGCTGAATGGAAGGCTCAGTTCTCAGCTCTTTCCCTACAGCAATTTATTAAATTTTTAACTACATCCTCCAAGTTAGGCACTATTATTATTCTCCTTTTAATGATGAAAAAATCCAGTAAGGGAGACTGAAGAGGTGAAATCACTAATTTGTGATTTTCACCAATGGAGTAAAATAGGAGAATGTGGTGCAGAAGCAAAGAAGACAGAGGGTCAGGGAGAAGGGGGTGGCGGTGTGTCATGTGACACAGCGGGGCTGCAGGATGGAGCCCGGGAAGGCCGGCCAGGGTGCGGGAGATAGGGGAGAGTGGAGGTATAAACAGAAACTGGCCGAGGACAAGTTTAGCAGTAAAAGGAAGGAGAGGATAAAGGGGGGGGGGGAGAGAAAGAGAATGGGAGTGGATGAAGCAGCCGATGTTAATCCTACTTGATTTCTAAGGTAATCTTTGATGAATTTTCCTCTTCAGCTATCTTCATTCTGTAAACAAGGAAAATAAACCCAATGAGAGGCAGATATGTGTTTAGGGCCACACTGTAAAACTGTGGGTGGTGTTTCTATTAAAATGGAGAACTTAAGATTTCTCAGTCCACCCTATGACTCAGTTTTTAACTGGAAAGAAGTCGCAATTTAAGGCAATTATTGCTCATTTAGTGTCTGCACAGTGCATTCTGTAGGCAAGGAACAGCACAGTGTGTGCTGTGTATTCCAAAGCTATCGCATTGAAAATATTTTCTGGACTACACCTTTGACTACATTGTGTATATGTTGTTCTTTATGGATATCTCAGTTAGCTTTTAGTCTGCATTCATAGAAATAGCAGAATGTGGTAGGACTTTGCCTGAGCGTTAAAATAGAGTTCTTTCTGTTTGGGTTGCAGGAAACTCTCCCAGTGAGAAAGCAGTCAGGGTAAGAGCTGCAAGGCGTCCCTCGGGTCCTGAGCAAAGATGAGGAACCATCTATTCCAGAAACGCAGAGAGATCATGAATTGATACAGCCAGTATCCGTCCATTGTTCCTCTCAGGCCTACGGAAGTTTCCCCTTGATGAGCTGCCAGTGGGCGTTTCCTTAAGAAAGTCTTCAGGGTACCGTTGGTTCCCTTCCTGGTCTCTGCAGGAAGGGAGTGGTAATTTTCTATTTACTTGAGGACCGGTGATTGATTCATGCCTGAAAAGACTAAACATGAGAAATGGTAGGTCATTATGGGATGGTTGAGTAAAAAGGTAGCATCTTGAGCAAGTGACACTCCCACATTCTCCAGGGGTTAAATAGACCCCAGGGATAAATCTTGCTCATTTGTGCCACTGGAAAGAAAAAATGGAAGCCTAGGAGAGAAGAGTCCTTCACTGGGAGGAGGCATTGCCCAAGATGCAGACAGGGTTTTCTCTGGTGATCATTTCCACAGACAACCTCTGCAAGGTTGTGTCTGCTCAGGGCAGGACTGCGCCTGTCCTCCTGTGCTCAGTGGGAGGAGCTCTCACCCTGCAGGGGCCAGAACCAGCTATCAAAGTCATTTTTATTCTTTGCCTTTCCAGACCATCCCCTTCTCTCTGCTGTTCTCTCCTTTACTCTGGACTTGAAGAGTCCAAGAAAATAACTAGCAAAGGACGGTGGAGGAGGAGGAGCTTGAAAAAGGGAAAGAAGGTGTTGTCTGCAAATGGCTTTTAAGCCCAAAGGTGATATGAGTTGGGGAAAGCAGAGGAACTTAACCATGAAGGGATTTTAGCACAGTGGACTTGCTATAAGAGATTGAACTTGAGAAAATCAGGAGAATCCTGAGAGGCTAAGAGACATGACTGAGCTTTCTCTCAGCGTTTATTGAGTACGAAGAGCAGAAAATTATATTCATTTCATATCTGTATATAATAAAGGCAACTTTTAAAAATGGTTACAACGTGATGGGACTTTCTCATAGCCACAGAGGCAGACCAGGTGTGGTGTCTTTGTGATTTAGAAATTGTATTATCACATATCACGTCATGTGTCAGAGGACAGCTGCTCTCTTTTGTCACTGTAAAGTCGGGCTACCTGCACCTCTCCCTGTGTGAGTTGTAGCATTCGTTTCTCTTGGAGTCTGTGGTTTAAGAACCTAAGATGAGCAGACTCTAAGATAAGTATATGCATCTTGGAACTGAGTCTTGCACCCAGACTCTAAGATAAGTATATGCATCTTGGAACTGAGTCTTCTGTTTTTTGTCAATGACAATAGTTAAAATCAGGGCAAAACAGATAAGGAGCAGAGCTTCCACTTAGCATAACTTCAGCACAGCGTAATCGAGGCTCTACTTAGTATGCAGAAAGCCTCCAGGGAATGCCACTCTCATCCTGACAGCCAGGACATGTCACGAGACCTGCAGAGGACAGCCTTCCCCGAACTTGTTGGAGAGCAACAGGCGTTGTGTAGTGTGAAGTCTGACAAGACCGCCCAAGGAAAGGCTACAAGCTCTATTTTCCCTCATGCAGGGCCTGGGAGAGACACGTAAGTGGATCAAGAGAAAGCAGCTGCAGTTTTAACAAAGGCTTCAATGCCTGGGCGATGGTTTCCACTAACATGGAGGCCGGGCCAGAAGAGGAGCCCACACTCCTTACCACAGGCTTCCCAGGGGCAGGGGCAGGGGCAGGGCAGGAGACAGAGAGAGTCCTCCATAGGTGGCACAGGCAGGCTCGGCAGCTGCCAGGGCAGGTGAGAAGTATTGTCCATGACCTCAGACCTAAGGTAGGGGCGGCAAAGTTCTCAACCTCCAGGGCCCACTCCAAGCCCCCTGCTCCAGAAGAGTTGAAGTGAGACGCACCTGCAGCTGGTGAGGGAGGGAAAGCTGACTCCTCAGCACCACGCAGAGATTCAGTGCTGGGGAGGAGGGTAGAGTCCGAAGGCCTGTGTTCTGGAGAGGAGGGAGGAGACTCTCCCAGGCCTGGATCATGCACCAGTCTGGGAGTGCAGGGACAAAGGGAGGAGCCCCTACCTTGCTGCCCAAGCACCTAGGGCTTATCTGGGACACAGGGCGCATCAGAGTGGACTTCTGAGAGCCGATGCTGGGCCAGCAGTACCCCTGTTGCCCGAGGTCCAGAACCAGGCACAGAGTGGCCACTTCCACTCTGGAGAAGCCTGTGGGGATCTGGGATGATGAAAGTCCAGCAGGACTCAGGACCAGCTCAAACAGCTCGATGGAGCCGAGTTCCCGCTAACACACGAGAGAGGAGATCGGCTTATCTGGGGCTATTAGAAGTATTTATTTCCATCTCCATTTTGTTTGGATAATTGCCCCTTTAAACCTGGCCCTGAGATTTGACCTGCAGTATTGGAGGTGGGGCCAGTGGGAGGTGTTTGGGTCCTGGGGACAATCCCATCAAGAACAGCTGGTATCTTCCCTGCCACGAGAGTGAGTCTGGCTTCATTAGTTCATGGGAGAGCTGGCTGTTTAAAGGAGCCTGGAGCTACTTCCTCCTCAGTTCCTTCTCTCCCTGGGTGACACACCTGTGCCCCCTTCCCCTGCTGTTGACGGAGGCTCCCTGAGGCCCTCCCCAGAGCCAGTGTGGCCCCAGGGCAGCCTGCACCACCGTGAGCCAACACACACCCTTTCTTTATGAATACCCAGCGTGGGTATTCCTTACAGCAATGAAAACTGCCCCTGGGGCAGGGTGACTGTGTCAAGCCTACAAGTTCTCATGACGTAAGGACTGTCTCCTACCTGTGGGCACTTGCAGGGCTGTCCTCCTCAAAGACTCTGCTTCCATCTCTTCTGGGCAGAGTTCTTTGGGAACTGCCCTCTTGCTGTGGATAGTGAGTCTCTGCCTGGAGCCTCAGGCAGGAGGAATTTTACTTGTGGAACTGGCTCTGTGAACAAATTTCAATAACCCCTACGTTTTCTTTCTTTTTATAATCCTCTCTCTTAATGAAGTACTTGACCTTTAGAATTATTTTCCAGAAATTTTCTCCAAGAGAGATGAGTTAAAGATTCTGAGGTCCCCTGGGCAGACTTCCGATGCCAAGACTCACCTGCTCCCAAGGCACGTAGCCCCTTGTTAACTGCATCACCACCTACCCTGAGGCACATGGAGGTCCTTAAAAAGCCAGGATCTCTGACAGACAGTTGGAGAAATGGATTTGAGGAAGCTCATTCCGTTCTCCCAACAGATGTCTTTTATATTAAAAGTCCTTTTTGTCCTTGGCAGTCTTCACCATCTCAATCATTGGATAGAGGTGTGGTGAGCCGCTAGACAGAGGCCTAAACTCTCCTGCTGGTTTCTGCAATGCTGGTCTCACCACAGATGCCTCCCACCCCCACCCCACTCTCACCAGATGCCTCCCACCAACACTCCACCCCCACTCCCACCCTTATCCCCCCTCCCCCTCCCCTACTTCCACTCTCACTCTTCTTCCAGAGCCTGGGGCTTGGAACAGGCTCTGGAGGTTGAAGGGTTAGTTATACCCACTCAGGAAAATTGGTACCAAGAGTGGGGCATTGCTATAAAGATACCTGAAAATGCAGAAGTGACTTTGTATTTGGGTAACCAGCAGTTTGGAAGAGTTTGGAATGCTCAGACAACAAGAAGATGGGGAAGGTTGGGAGTCCTTGGAGACCTGCAGAGTGGATATGACTGAAGTACTGATGGAAAGGTGGACAGCCAAGCCCAGGCTGGTGAGGGCTCAGAGGGACTCAGGGAATTTATTGGGAACTTGAACAAAGGTCACTCTTATTACACCGTAGCAAAGAATTTAGGTGCACAATGTTCATGTCCCAAGACTTTGTGGAAGCCATCAAGAAGAGTGATGACTTAGGGTATCTGGTGGAAGAAATTTCTAAGTAGCAATGTTCAAGATGTGGTGTGGCTGCTTCTGACAGCCTATGGTCAGGACAAAGGACAACTTAAAGGAACAACTTAAAGTTACTTAAAAATAGTAGAGAGAAAAAGTTTGGAAATTTTGTGGACTGTCCATATGACATAGAAGGAAAAAGCTTCAGAACTGATGTCTGGGGAAATCTGGGAACCAGGCAGATGCTAGCGGCAGGGTAAGCCCGACAGAGAGACCCTCCTGGGCCAGTGCTGAGGGCAAATGTGGGGTTGGGGACCCCGTACAGAGTTCTCCTCAGGGCCCTGCCTAGCCGAGTTGTGGGAAGAGGGAGGGGCTGCTGCCCTTCAGGCCCCAGAAGGGGAGAACCAGCAGCAGCTGTACCCCCAGCCTGGTGTGGTGCCCAGCAGAGCCACAGGGGTGGGGCTGCCTGGCACCATTTCTGTGCATGTCCTTCTCCAAACACGTAATCCCAGGAAAATGATGAGAAGAAACATCATACAAATCCTGCTTGAGGGACACCGTACAGTATACATGACCAGTACTCCTTCCTCAAAACTGTCGAGAACATCAAAAACAAGGGAAGTCTGAGAAACTGTCACAGACAAGGGGAGCACAGGGAGACTGGATGTTGAATGTGATGTACTGTCCTCAGTGAGGTCCTGGAACAGGAAAAGGAAATAGATGAAACTACAAACATCCAAACTAATTTAAACTTTGGTTATTAAAATATTTACATTTTATTTTGAATTATTGATTATTGTTAATGATACAATTATTAATGATCATCAATTAGCTAACAACAATTGATTCATTAATTGTGAAAATGTACCATATTAATGCAAGATGTAAGTACTATGGGAAACTGGACACAGGGTGTCTGAAGAACTCTCTGTGTATCTTCATGATTTTCTGTGTATCTAACATTGTTCTACATTAAAAATCCAATTTGAAAAATCTTAGGGGGTACGACCATGACGTTCACCATTCCTTCTTTCTGTGTCAGATAATGTTTCCTTTCTTGAGCATTCAATGACATTTATTTTATTAAGTTTATTTTCCAAATTTTAACCTCATTTGACATTTTTCACATTATCTTACATTTTTAAAAAAAGTCAGGTTAATGTGAGGGTACAAACAACCGGGTCACAGTATTTGAATTTGTCAGGTGGAGTCCCACTTGTAGTTGTGTTCCACACCCAAAAGGTGTGCCGTACACCCCTACATTGTGCCCAGTAAGTGGGAGCACCCCAAGGAAGAGCATCCTCCTCTCGTCCCTCACTCTCCATCCCCCCAGTTTGAATTAAAATGAGTTTTTCTCCTGTGGGGGTGTGAATTAGATCGTCTGCTGGCTTCATATTAGTATTGAGTACATTGGATATTTGCTTTTTCATACTTGTGATACTTTACTTAGAAGAATGTGTTTTGATTCCATCCAGGTTAATACAAATGATGTAAAGTCATTATCTGAATGCCCATCAACCCAGGAATGGATTAACAAACTGTGGTATATGTATCCCACAGAACACTGTCTTACATTTAATATTTACTGACCGGTATTTGTTGTGTCCCATTAGCTATCGGCAGAAAGTGTGTTCTTAGTCTAATTTTTCCTGTATTTTCAGGACAATATGTAGCATGGAGTGTGAGGGCCACAAATGTGCCATTAGTTTGCCTATTTTGAGTCATGTCTAGAGTCTAAACGAGTTTTAAAGAAGACTGAGTGAAACACTGAGTCCCAGTGACGGACTCAGGACTGGAAGTCCTATTTGCTGAAATTCCAATTGATTGAACATTTTATGACAACTTAACTCAAAAATAATAACCCTGGTGGATCACTTATGGTTTACTATTAATTCAACTATTGAGAGAACATTAATAGGAAATACTTATTTTCCTGGTGACATTAACTGCATCTGCTAGTTTTGCAAATGGGGTTTCATCTTCTTCAAAAGGAAAAGGTAGTCACCAAAGAAGTATTGCTGTTGATGAGCTGAACACCATTTTTTTATAAGCAAATATGTTCATTTAAAGAATTTTATAAATTGAGAAATTGTGTCATTGTCTGTAATAGCTTTTGATTATTCTTTAATTTTTTTTTTTTTTTTTAGTATGGAACACCTCTTACTAAGCTTAAAAATTTTAGTGGTTCAGTGTAAGTTTGACCATTTGGTGGTGATAATGGAGATACCGAGATTATTTTGAGGAGAAAAGTGTCAGCTGTTTCTTCCCAAGTGCCAAGAATCTCCTTCTCCCTCTTTGTAGATAAACTCCTTTGTCTTGGCCTGCCAGGCACAGTTTGGTGCCCTGCATTATTCTCAAATATGGTGCCTAGATTTCTTGAAGAAATAAACTCATTATAAAGAAAAAATAATTTTCTTTTTTACACAATGGTCAGAAAATAAGGCCAGTTACTTTATACTGTTACTAAATATTAACAGTTATAATAACACTGACTATCAAATGGCCAGTTGCTCAACAGTGTAGTTCCAAACATCATAAAACAGAATTTTGCTTTTGTTAATCTGTAGGGTGGCTTTAATTTGATAGGCAAAATAATTATTTTTGAAAAACAAGATGACCCTTTGCTTTACCCAGACAATTATAACAAAAACATTGCGGTAGCATATTTGTGCTCTTATATTTGATGTTGGCAAGTCAACACACCAGCAAGTAGACATCTCTGAGTAGGGAGGGGGCTGATGGAGTTTGCTAGTGCAAGAGTCCTTATCTATTGAGTGCTGTTAACAAGGGAATTGTTTTTGCCCTACAATAATAAAAAACACAGGGAAAATAATTAACTTGAAACTTGGAGAGAGACAGAGGTGCCTGCAGGGAGAAATAGAACCCAAGTATTTGCTTGCTTGAGACAGATGTCACTGAAGTAAGTTGGTCAGAAGATGCAGATAGGAATTCTTAATGAGTTGTCAAAGCTGAGTATGGGCCAGCCTGAGAGTGTGAAGACCCTGCAGGTGTGTAGGCCAGCCTGAGAGTGTGAAGGTCCTGCCAGTCACAAATGTGGGTGAGGGGGTTTGGCACTTTTGCAGGCTTTTCCTCAGAAACCTCACCAAACACTCACAGGAAAAGCAGAAGAGAAGCCTGAAACAGCGGTCCCCAGGTGCTGTCTGGGGAGGAGAATGGCAGCCATCATAGAAATCTGGCCCAGAGCCATCTCCCTCTTTTTCATAAGGAACAAAAAACTCTGTTGTAGGAAAGACAATGAAAGTGTGGACTGAGGCTCTGGTGGAAACTGCACTGAAGATGGGGAAAGAGGAAAGGAAAGCCACATCTACCCCGGGTGATGGAGAGAAATGCTTGGCAGCCCCACCACTGAACCTGGGGGTAGCAATGCTGTGAAGGATGTACTCTCAGCCCCAGGCTCAGAGTGGCTGCCTAAAAGTAAGATGTCACGGGAACATCAGAAAAATGCCCTCTTCTGCACACCCTGGTCCCAAGTTAACAAGTGTGGAGAATAGATTGCTTGTGAGCATGGCTGGGAGCGGTGCAGAGACAAGGTTGCTCCAGAGACCAGACCAGATGAAAGGCCTAACTTTTGACTATATTTACACAACTTCCCACACTAAAAGCCTAGTATAAGAAAAGGTGAGGTCATGTCTAAGCATTAAAAGGAAAAGATGTCTGACACAACATATTCAGCTTGCAAAAAAAGGTTATGACATGTAAAAAGAGGCAAGAAAAAATATAATTTGAAGAGACAAAGCAATCATCAGAACCCATCTCAGACATGACATAAATACTGGAAATATCAGATGCATTAATGGAATTAACAAGAAAGTATTACTAGTATGTTTCATATATTGACTGTTTGTACGGCCTCCAAACTCCTATGATGAAGCCCTAAGCCCCAGTGCGATCCTATGTAGAGGTGGGGCCTTTGGAAGATGATTAGGTTTAGATAAGGTCAGGAGGGTGGGGCCCCCCAAATGGGATAAATGTCCTAACAAAAAGAAGAAGAAACTCAAGTCCTCTCTCTCTCTCTTATAAGAACACAGGAAGAAGGCAGAGGTTTACAAACAGGAAGACAGTTCTCTCAGGATCAAATCAGCTAGCAGCTTGATTTTGGGCTTCCCAGTTTCCGGAACTGTGAGAAATAAATTCTCCTCAAGTTTAAGCCTTCCCACCTATGATATCTTATTACATCAGCGCTGGCTAAATAATACATTACATTAAAAGCTCTAATGAAAATGTAGGCAATATGCAAGATCAGATAGGGAATTTCAGTAGAAATTCTAGCAGAAAATTGTAAGAAATAGTACTACGAGAGTGCTAGAAACAAAAACACAGTACCAGTAAAAAAAAAAAAAAGAAAAAAATTCTTTTGTGAGGCTCAAAGTAGAATCAAGAATTCTGAGTTAAAAATTATTTTAAAGACAGGTCAATAGAAGCTACTCATATTAAAGAATACACAGAAAATAAGTGAAACAGAGCAGAGAATCCTAAAGTTTTGGAAACTTTTAAGAGGTCTAATTTATTATTTGAATCACAGAAACAAGGCTAAATAAATATTTGTATAAATAATAGACAAGAATTCCTGAAATTATTTATGGCCACCACTCTATATAACCAATAGCACTCAGCAGGAAAAACACCCTAGCAAATAAACAAAGATAAACACACACACACACACAAACACACATATAAAAACAGAACAAAAACACTAAAAAAGGCTACAATAAATTAATATTTATTTCATTAAATAGTCTTCAGAATGAGGAATATTTTCAGGGACAGAGGTAGGCATAACATAATGATAGAATGTCAAGTCTGCAAGAAAACAAAAATTCTAAAATCCTTATACAAGCAACATTGACAAAGATATTTATGTATTGCTGTAAAGAACAAGTATGTAGGAGTATGAATTTTGATACTTTAAAACTCACTCAGTTTTGTCTATTGCCTGATGAATCTATCACCAGCACTGCTGTATTTCTGATACCTACATCAGATAGTAAGCTACTGTGTTTATTAGTAACTTATTCACACTCAATTCCATATCCCATACTGCTGTTTTTCCTGGGAATTTTCTATATAAACGGTTTTAGAAAGGGAATTTTCTAAATATTTAACTGGATATAAAATTCTATTTTCCTTCAAAAATATGTTTCTTTAACTGTTTTAAAAGTATCAACTGGCTGTCTTCCTTCAACTATTGTTTACTTCCATGGTAGAGAGGGGAAGGGGAAAGCCTACTTTCTCTCCCTTTTTAGGTGATCAATTTTCTGTCGAGGGCCTTAAAACCATCCCTTTTTGTTGGGTTGTTCGTTTTTGATGTTCTTAAATTTTATTCTGAGATGTCCAGTGTGGCTTTTTAAGTCTACATGTCATACATAGCTTTCAGTGCTGTCCTGTAATACGTGACCTTTCATCCTTCTACAACTAGAGTTTGGGAAACTTTCACATTTTCTCCCATTGCTGTAACAATTAACACAACCTAGTGGTGGGCTAGAGGTCAGAGTCTGTACTCAAGTGTTGTTGAGGCTGCGAAAGCCCAGGTCTTTTCCCACTTCCAGGGAGGCTGCAGTACCTGGCTGTGGACCCTTCCTGGACTGACCCCTCCCTCAGGTTTCGCTCCTGACCGCCCTCTTTCTGTACTCAAATCCCCTTTTATAGGGACGCACATGACTACACGTAGGGCTCACTCAGATAATCCAGGATAATTTTCCACCTAAAGATACCTAGTTTGATCAGATATGTACATCCCTTTGGCCAAGAGAGGTCATATTCCCAGGTTCTAGGGACTAGGACCTGGCTTTGGGGAACCATCCCTCAGCCCACCACATCATTGCTCCTCACAGGTGATCCTCTCCATTTACTTGTTTGCTTGTTTTTCCCTCAACCTGTGTGACACCTTTTCCTATACTTCTATTTTTATCTTTATCTTTTACCCCAAATCACTGTCATCCATGAACTGCTGGAGTTCTCTGAACTAGTGCATTTTCTCACTTTCTCCTCTTTCTGTTTTGAGACTTGTTCCTGAATTCTTGCTCTCTCTGTGACATATAGAGTCATCTCCTTAAAGGATCTGGGCTTTAATAAAAGAGAGAAAAAGGCTTTGATTCCAAGTACTCCATCTTTCCTTCCTGCCATAAACATTCCAGGAAACAAAGGGGCATCTTGTCTGACCATCTGCTTGAAATGAGAGGAAGGAAAGATGGGAAGAAAAGATACAAACTGCTTACTGTTGTGGAAGTTAACAAATCTGAATTTCAATCTTGGGTCTCCTCTGGATGACTGGTTTGGGACTACTTCACGAGGCTGTTAGCAAATGCTCAGAGAACTTGACAGCATCCTGCAGATATAAATTATTATTTTTTTTGCACAAGTGGGGGCAAAACAGTCATTGAGTTTCTTATTTATTTCTGTTCTTTTTTTAACCATTTTTTTTTAGAGCCAGTCAAGTTTAGCAGTGGGAAGCTGAATACCAATTTTAGTTACACTAATGTTGATAAGCTCTGATAACCCACTACCATTGGGCCAGCCTCTGTTCTTCCTTTAAATGGTTGTTTTTAACTTGTGATAGAGACAACCATGACTGATTAAGTGGGAAATATTATTTTATATATTTGTTTCCCTTTTAAAATGAAGGGACATACACAGTTCCAAAGCCATTTTTTTAATTTTCATGGAATAGCAGTGGATTATGCTGCAGAGCTACGTGAGACTGACCTCAGTGAGGCAATTGATTTTTTCATAGTTCTTCATGAAGCCCGTTAGGCAGGTTTCTCTGTAGAGTCCATTACTGCACAGAGAGCCATTGGCCCTTTTTATGACTTGCAATATAAAAAGGTTCATTAGCTCCCCGCACCTACACAATGTTGAGATCCAGGGCTGAGGGGCCAGGGCAGGCTCTGGGATGCAGCCTTTTTCTTTCTGCTTATTAGCACCTTTTAATGGACAGTAAATCACCACTTTCACTTGTCTGCTCGAATCCTTTCCTAAGGAACAAACACACATGGGACATTAGTGACCTGCTCTTTCTCTCCTCAGTGTGGTTATTAAAAACCCAGAGTGTTGCAGATAAAAAATGTTTAGAGAAGATGCGCCGTAGGTCAGCTGTCATCTGCCCTCCTCTATGACATTGAGACACCACATATACTGGTCAATGAATTGTTGCTCAATGATTTAGTGCAAATATTTTCCAACGTAGGTGAAAATATTTTTCTTGTTTTTAAGCTAGATTTTGCTAAATAAAAGATTAACTGTGAAGGTATTTAAATGTAGAGCAATCACTAGGAATGGCGAGCTGAGATACCATTTTGATCTTTAACTTGCCTCCCAAATTTGAGGGGAAGTACAGTTGAAATCCACTGGTGACAGAAGAGGTCTGTAAATTCCAGCTCACAAAATGCTGGAATTTGACCTACTGACCTAAAACTCCCAGGCACTCTGAACCTTTAACTTTTATTCTTCCAGGAAACATCTTATTTGCTTTTAAACTTTAATTATCTTTTATTATATAAGTAGTATATTTTAGTTGAAAAAATATAACATATAAGTTAGTAGAAACTACATCATGGTATAAACTGTATAGAATTTTAAACATATTTGTATTCATGTATTTATCCATATAGAAAATTCTTGTCTATTGTTGCACATACATTGGGAACATCCTTTCTGATTAATGAATATAAGCCCGTACTCTCATTCTCAATGAGCACGTGCTGCAAATTGTATGGATTTACCCTAAAATCCTTAGTAGCTGTCCTGTGGCCTCAGCTTTGTTTTCTCCTTTTCCTTCTCCCCCTCTCCTCCTCTTCCTTACACCTGTGCTATTTAACACCAGCAGTGACCATCCATGAAGCAAGGCGTGACAGCACCGTGTTTAGTCACAGGGTTTGTGTAGACCCTGGATGTAAATCCCAGTGTTACTCTGCCGATGGTCGTGAGAACCAGAACATGTTTCATAATTGGTTGAAGCCTTTAGCTCCTTCATGCGCTAATGCAGATGATACTCCCAGGGTGTGTAAGGATGAACTTGAATACTCTTCAGGAAGTATTTAGCACTGCTCTTGGAATGTGGTAAATATTTAGTAAAAGGTAACTATTGTGCTTCAATTCCAGGTGCAATTATGCATTTCTGTGTCTACTTCTTTGGGATAAATGCCTAAAAGTAGACTTGCCCTTTCCAAGGATTTCGAGTTTTGAAAAATCTTTCCATGTGCACTGCTAAGCTATTCTACAGAAAGTCTCTGCCTATTTGCCTCAGAACAGTGCATTTAGGCACTGACTTTCTCTTATTATTACAAATGTTAGGTGTTTTTGTTGAAAATAGTTAGATCAAAAATTATCTTGTTGCTCATTTTCAGTTTTTGGCTCCTCGTACGATTGTAAATCTCTATAATCTTCGCATTCACTCAGCATCTCTATTTTATGTAGCGTCTCACTTGTGCACCTGCTCTTTTTCCTGTGTATGACATCTTCTGTAAGTGGTAAGAATTACCGATTTTGTGATATAAGTTGAGAATTTTTCAGATTCTCATTTACTTTTCATTCTTATCATTTCTAATTTTTGCAGGTTTTAAAATTATTTATGTTATCAAATCTCTTGATGATTTTCTCTAAGACACCTGCTGACGGGAGTCACTGACGGGAAGTGTTCCTTCTCTCCAGAGGAATCAGGATGCTCAGTTTAGCTGATTTGCTGTTTTCTATTTGTTGGAATTTCCAGGGAAACCCTTCCTTTTATAAGAAGACTCTAAAAATGTCACACACTTAAACCAACTCAATATTGATTTTAACAACCAAAGATAAGTGTCATTTTAGGTGTTAAGAATTAATAACATTTCCAAGTATCTGTGTAAAGTACTACGGTTTGGGATTTTACACCAGGCTGCCTCTGTCATGAATTGGGCCAACTCAAGGATTTCCTAGCTGTATACATTTCTCATTAGATTTTACGTAGATGGTAATAGAATAAAAAGCAGAAAGAATATTTCTATTACTCCAAGTTTATAAAAATATTAACCTATATTTTCTTCCAAAACATTGTTTTAGTATACAATTAAATCTTTAATTATATATATATATATATATATATATATATATATATATATATATATCAGAAACTATTACATGTTTTTAGTTGACTAATCATCTCAAACAGCATTTTGAAAACACAATCCATGTATTATTGATCTGAGATTTCCTATCGTCTCCTTTGCTCAATATTCAGTTCAGTTGTGTTTTGGGGCTTAGACTTTATATTCTGTTCCAAGTTCCTGGCCATATTTGCTGCTATTGTTAATTTGCTAATGGTGTTACTCCCTGGTTCCTTTAAAAAATGACATTTTATTGGGTGGCACCTATGGCTCAGTGGGTAGGGCACTGGCCCCATGTACCCAGGGTGGTGGGTTCAAGCCTGGTACTGGACAAAGAATAGCCGGGCATTGTGGCAGGTGCCTATAGTCCCAGCGACTTGGGAGACTGAGGCAAGAGAATCCCCTGGGCCCAGGAGTTGGAAGTTTCTGTGAGCTGTGATGCTACAGCACTCTACTGAGGGTGATAAAGTGAGACTCTGTCTCAAAAAAAAAAAAAAAGAGACATTTTTATTAAAACCAATAGAAAACTTTATATTCAAGCAGCTGGATTCAAATTTTTACATCTGCTTCACCTCACTTTCTGTGAGAAACTAGGGACAAATTATCTAATCAAAATCAGATTTATTTTCTTTGTCTTTGAGATAGGAATAAATATTTCAGGTTTTGGGGGGAGGATTATCTGAAGTAAAATATGTGAAAGTGTCTGGCAGTGCATACAACCCGACTAAGTAAAGGCTTAAATAACTTTTTCTCTTAACTCTGAAAAAGTAAAATAAGTTCTGTAATTGAAAAGATCATATTATTTGCTTTATTTCAATCAGTAAATTGGTTTAAATATGATGATGCTATCAAGGTTGAAGTTTTATTTTTACTTAAAAATTAGTGGAAGGGTAGAGAATATGTCTTGGATGCTATTCCTAAGTCTTTTTTGATCTGAGTTCAACAATAGGCAAAATCACTACCACTGGTATTTTTTGTAATTAGCATTAATAATTAGGTATTATTTTTAATTGGGTGACTGTAAATGAAAGAAAATAAATTCTTTCTCTTAAATCAATGTTTTCTAACTTAAAATCTTCAGCCTATTTCAATATTTTGCTTTCCCCCACTAAAATATGGATCAAGAACAAATTGTAAAATTTTTCACCTTGTTAAATTTTAAGCTTTGCAATTTTAGAGTTAGTATACATAATACTGCAAGTTTCCTAGGAAAAATGCTATTTGTTACATAAAGTTATGGATTTATGAGCCTCTGACTTTGGGGAAAAAATAACTGTCTACTAAAGGATCTTGCTGAATAATATGAAGACGTAGTTCAAATTGCCAAAGGACCCATTAACGAGGGAATTGTGTCAGGAAAAGGCATCTTTCTCTCTCTGCTCCTCTCTCTCCCTGTAGAATCGAGACAGTGCAGGCACGTAAGGTGCATCCATTCTTACTGTTTTCATGCCGGGGGCCCTGTGGTTTGTATTCACAAGATGAGTCTCACCCCCATCTCCAGGACTAATTTCAACCATACGTGGAAGACATTTGTTACGTGCAGCCCAACAGCAATGCATTTGATTTAAGTGGAGCTGAGCCTATTTATCCTGTTCTGGCTTCTGCCTTACTGTCTCCAGAGATTTTACTGGTTTCCAAGCTCTTGTATGACTTGTCTATACCTCAATCTAAACAAATGCCTCCCCTGTTGACACCAGGCTTTTTCCAGCCCGATGGCTGGACTCCCCTGATGCTGCTGGTGAGACCGCCTGCTGCCCGGGTAACATGGCTCGCAAGGTGCGAGAGCCTGCTGGAGCCCAGCGCTGACGGCCCTCGGCTCCCAGCGCTGACCGCCCTGGACCCCCAGCGCTGACCGCCCTCGGCTCCCAGCGTTGACCGCCTTGGACCCCCAGCGCTGACCGCCCTGGACCCCCAGCGCTGACTGCCCTGGACCTCCAGCGCTGACCGCCCTCGGCTCCCAGCGCTGACCGCCGTGGACCCCCAGTGCTCACCGCCCTGGACCCCCAGCGCTGACCGCCCTCGGCTCCCAGCCCTGACTGCCCTGGACCTCCAGCGCTCACCACCCTCGGCTCCCAGCGCTGACCGCCTGCCGCTCCTCCTGCAGACTGCTCCGTGCCCTGTGGGTCCCCAGATGCTACTGAGCCGCTCTCTCTCCAGCCTCCTTGAACGCCGGGAGGTATTTCTGTCCTTGTGTTGTTGCCCCCAGGCTTTCCCGTGTTGTGTAGTTAATATTGGTCTTCCTGATCCTACAGTATAAGCCCATTTTAAACACTGTATCTTTAAATATAGTTTTCAGTTTGTAGATAATTGTATTATTCCCCAAAAGACACATTGATGGACTAAAGGTAAAATCATATTCCTACTGTCAAAAGAAAGGTGAAGTCTTTTTGGCGCTATTGGACAGTGAGGCCATGTGACATTATGGGATATTTTCCTTCTCATAACATTCCTAGCAAATTTGGAATGGTCTACCATGCATGGTAAAAGTGGGGATAATTTTTGGATAAAACATGGGAATATCTAGAACTTCCAGTTTCAGCTCTGAAATGTAGAGAAAATAGAAGTTCTCACTCCTATCCTTTGAATAAGGAAAAGTAGACAAACTGAGTATCAAGAACTTCTATTGAGTTTCTCAGAGCGGTGAGGTCCCAGGAATAATTGCCTTCCAAAGTCTGTAGACAGGGGAATCCAGACTGGTGGCCGAGATGTAGTGATCTCGAGCAGAAATTCTGGACACACAAACTGAGAGAAACACTTCAATCTGGATGAGACCTTGGGACAGGAAAAAACTATGTAAAAAACAGAAAATCTGAATAAAGTATGAACTTCAGTTGATAAAATACATTGACATTTGCTCATTAATTATACAAATGTATCATATTATTAGATGTTAATAATAGGGGAAACTTGATACAGGTTTTATGACAACTGTACATGGTTCTTACTGTAAATCAAAAAATGGTTTAATTTAAAATGCTCAGTTTTGAAATAAAAAGTGTGCCTATCCTTCAAGTATTTGAGCAGTGCAGTATTAAGTGTCTCACAATTACCTGTGGACGAGATGCTTCTCTGATTAACTCTGTTCTTATCTTGCTTGCCTTCCTCAGATTGCCCAATAAATCAAATCCTATAGCATTTATGTATCGAAACACTGCTGTCCTCGTGCAGGATTAAAGAGATACATTTGTTACACTCATATACTCAAAGCCAATATTCTCTCTGAATACTTCAATAGACCCCTCACTTTGGTCCTTCTGTACATATTTTTGCCCCTCTAGAGTCCATCTGTCTCAGTCAGTCGGGGCTGCTATTACCAAATGCCTTTGACATGTAGTTTAAATTTTTCACAGTTCTAGAGGCTGGAAGTGCAAGATGGAAGTGCTGGCAGATTCCGTGTCTGGTCAGAGCCTATTTCCTGGTTGCAGACAGCACCTTCTTGCTGTGTTCTCAGCAACCCCTTAGTGGAAGGGCTCAGCCCCCTCTCTTCTCTAAAGGTATTTATCCCAATCAAGAAGGCTGAGTTCTCATAATTAAATCACCTCCCTAAGGTCCAAAGTCTAACCCCCAAAGTTATCTTGGGGGGTCAGACTTTCAACACATGAATACTGTGAAAACACAGCATTCAGGTCATTGCACCACTGATCTACAGAAGCCGAAATGAACTTTTAAAATCATTAATCTTATTAGGCCACTGTTGCTCAGCACCTTGAACTTAAAAATCAACCTTTTCAAATTGTCTGCAGGTACCTGCAGAGTATAGCTGCTGCTCATCCTCCCCAAAACAAGCATGATGCTTTTTCATCTTCCAGCTCCCCCTGGCTCATGAAGATTGCGATGTTCCCACCGCACTGCTTTAATTTCTCTTCCACCCAGTGAGTTCCGTCCTGCATTAGGAGTTAGTAGATAATTAGGGAACCTTGCTGCTCAAATATTGTTCTCTTTGCTAGACACAGAACGGTGCCTCTTTCATCTCTCTGGGCTCTATTTAAATACCTCTCTTTAGAGTGATTTTTCCTGAATAACTCCATCCCCATCATTTTCTATCTCAGAACTTCATTTATTTTAGCAAATTATTTTTAATAATATTGTATTATTTTTATCTCATCATTTAATATCTGACTTCATCTCTGGAACATAAAAATTTCTCGAGGATTTGGCTTATCCTTTTGCTGGTACTTGTACAGTCATTAGGTGGGTGTTACTCAGAGGAGGTTCTCAGTATACAATCATAGAAAATTAAAGAACATCTTTGTGCCTGTTATTGCTTACCATTCTTATACTTTCAAATAAAATAATAGAATTCTTAATCGTACCTAGAAATACAGAGTTTGCGACCTATAATTTTAATTTATTACAATGTGCCATTGTCTCTTCAATATCAAAATTTCTAAAAGAATTCATAATATCTATTCTGACTTTAGCCTCAATCACTTTCCTGGGTATTCTATTTCAATTATTGTTAGTGTCATTATTTTTTTCAGGCACAGAAATATGAACCCTGTATTAGATTTCTTCCCTGCTCACAATTCACTTGCCTTTATTCACAAAGTCATTTCTCAATTTTCAATTTAATTCTTCCTTCTTTGCCTTTCAGCTACTCCAGAGTTGTCAAATTTCCTATCAAGTGCTGTCATTCACATATCCTATTCTCCTGGCAAAATAAATATCAAGATACATGTTTTTTTAAGGAATAGAAATTTAAAAAAATGCTTTGATCTTTCCCCATTTGAAAAAGGATATTTGATAACAGTAGTTAATATTTTGGCACATTAAACGGTGAGTATTATCATCTGGTCAATCTAAATAAATGAAAGTAATTCTTCTCCGTAATCTCTTGGAGTAGAGCCTCTGTGTCTTTAGGACCATCCTCTTCTCCTTCAGGAATTCCTATAAGTCAGATGTTTGATCTTTTGGAGTGATCCCACAACTCTCTCAGGGAATGTTCTGTTCTTGTTTTCCATTTTTTCTGCCTCTTTGAATGCTCAGGATAGTTAAAAAGCCTTGTCTTCAATCTTTGAGATCCTTTCTTCTGCCTACTTAGCTCCATTACTGAGAAACTCTACTGTAGTTTGAAGCTCTTCAGTTCACTGTACTGTCCTCTCCCAGGGCCACAGAAAGTGACTGCAAGGAATGGATGCAGCATGTCTGTTTTTATTTCAGTATTATGCCAGAATTAGTAAACATAAAATAAATAAAGAGCAGAAAAATTAATAAATAAAGTAAATATATTGAAATTTCTCAAAAAGTTTCCAATCTGAAAAATAGCTAGAAGTGTGGAAATCTACATAACTATTTTAGCAATTCAAATAGAATAACTGACTAACATATAACAATTATTTTTAAGTCTGTTAAAAGTTCCAGAATTTCGAGAGTGTAGATAAAACATAAAGTCAGAGAAATGTGTGTTAATTACTCTAGGAGAACTGAAACCAAATATAAATCTTAATCACTTGCATGTGTCTTTACTGCTGTATTGTGACAGAAGTCTGAGCAATGGGTGAGCAGGAGATTCAAAGAATGACGGGGATAAAACCAAAATGGAGGGGGAAAACTGATAAAGAAAACACACAAGGTAAATTGGTAAAAATAAATCTTATATATTAGCAATAACAATAATGGTAAATGAGCTAAATTCTTTAAAGAAACTATCTTATTGGGCAGCGCCTATGGCTCATAGGAGTAGGGCACTGGCCCCATATACCAGAGGTGGTGGGTTCAAACCCAGCCCTGCTCAAAAACAAAACAAAACAAAACAAAACAAAACAAACCCCCAAACTATCTTATTGTGTGATTAAGAAAAGCAATGAAAGCTATGACCCAGTTGTGACCTAAGAATAAGGGAAAAGGGGAAAGGGAGGGGAGGGAGGGGAGAAGTGGGTGGAGGGAGGGGGATGGGTGGGATTGCACCTGCGGCGCATCTTACAAGGGTATATGTGAAACTTAGTAGATGTGGAATGTAAATGTCTTGGCACAATAACTGGGAGAATGCCAGAAAGGATGTGTCGACCAGTGGGATGAAAATGTGTCAAATGGTCTATGAAACTAGTATATGATGCTGATGCCCCATGAGCATATCAATGTACACAGCTATAATTTAATGAAAAAATAAATAAATAAATAAAATAAAATTTAAAAAAAGGATAAAAAAAAAAAAACGAAAAGAAAAACCCGGAAATTAGCACCAGTCCTAAAACTATTTTAAGAAATTAAAGAGGAGGGAACACTTTCATATCATGTTATGAGGTCAGAATTACTCTGATGCTGAAGTCAAAATATAGTAAAAGAAAATTATAAACCAATATCCCTGATGAATATTGATGCAAAATTCTTAATATTAGAAAACCAAGTTCAATAGCACATTAAATTTTACAACATGACCAACTTAGGCTTTATTAGAATGCAAGGATGATGCTTTAGTCCATCTTATGAAGAGGCCTTATAACCTAATTGCCTCTTAATGGTCTCACCTCTTAATACAGTGACAATGGCAACTAAATTTCAACATGAATTTGAGAAGAGACAAATATTCACCTGTAGTATATGATTCAGCATGTAAAGATCAATGAAATAAACTACATTAAGAGAATAGAAAGCCTGGAAATAAATCCTCGTATATTAGGTCCAATGATTCCAGGGTGCTGGGAACACACAGTGGGGTAAAGGATGGTCTCCTCAACAAATGGTGTTGGCAAAACTGAATATCCACAGGCAAAAACAAGCAAATAACAAAATATGCTTGGAACCTTACCTTATATCACATTGAAAATACAACTCAAAATGGAATACAGGCCTAAAGGTAGTACCTGAGACTATCCAATTCCTAGAAGAAAAGAGAGGAGAACACTTCATAACATCTGATTTAGCAATGATTTTGAAGTGATGCCAACAGGACAGGCTGCAGAAGAAAAACAAGGTAAATGGGATGACCTCAGAGTTAAAAACTCCAAAACAAAGAGAACAATAAACTGTATAAAAAGAAAATATATGAAATTAGAGAAAATATTTGTAAACCATTTTATGGTAAGAGGTTAATATCCAGAGTGTCCACATGTAAGAACTCCCACAACTGAGCAAGTAAACAGATAATCAAATTCACAAATGGGCAAAGGACTTAAGTAGACATTACTCCGGTGAAAATATACAAACAGCCCAAGCAATCCTAAGCAAAAGAACAAATCTGGAGGCATCATATTACCAGACTTCAAACTACGCCACAAGGATATAGTAACTAAAATGACATAAGATTGGCACAAAAATAGAGACATAGACCGATGGAACAGCATAGAGATCCAGGTACAAAACCATCCACATATAGCCAACTTACTTTGACAAAGCAGTCAACATTATAAACTGGGGCAGAAAGCTCTATTCAGTAAATGGTGCTGGGAAAATTGCATAGGCTCATGCAGAAGGATGAAACAGGCTCCACATCTCTCACCACTCACAAGAATTAATTCAAAATGGATAAAATGCTTAAACATGAAACCACAAGAATTCTAGAAGTAAATGTTGGGAAAACTTTTCTTGACACCCGCCAAGGGAAAGAATTTATAACTAAGACCACAATGGCAATTAAACAACAACAGAAATAGATAAACGGAACTTGGTTATATGAAAATTTCTCCACAGCTGTGAAAATAATCAACAGAACAAATAGACAACCTACCAAGGGAAGAAAATATTCACAAACTATGCTTCAGATAAAGGGTTAATATCCAGATTCTACAAAGAACTCAAATACACCAACTCAAACAATCAAAAAGAAAAAAAAAAAAAAAACCCATTAAAAAGTGGGAAAAAGACATGAATAGAAGCTTTTCAAACAAGACAGAAATGGCCTCTATACATATGAAAAAAATGCTCAGTGTCACTAATCATTAGAGAAATGCAAATTAAAACCACAGTGAGATATTACCTTACTCCTAATAAAATGGCTTTCATTGAAAAGGCCCAAAGTAATAGATGCTGGCTTTGATGCAGAGAGAAAGGAATGCTCACTGTGGGTGGGTTACAATTTAGTACATCTTCTGTGAAGTACAGCATGGAGATTCCTCAGAGAACTAAAAGTAGACCTACCATTTGATCCAGCAATCTCACTTACTGGGTATATACCCAAAGGAAAAGAAGTTATTTTATCAAAAAGACACCTGCATTCAAATATTCATTGCATGCAGAACAATTCACAGTGGTAAAGATGTAGAATCAGCACAAGTGCCCACCCATCATAAGGGAACTAACAAAATGTGGCGTATGTATACAGAGGGCACTACTCAGTCATAAAAAGGAACAAATGAATGCCGTTGGCAATAATTTGGCTGGAACTGTAGACCATTCTCCTAAGTGAAGTGTTTCAGGAATGGAAAAGCAAACACTGCATGTCCTCATCATTAAATTAAGACTAACCGATGAGGGCATCTGTGCAGGGTGGGAAGTAAAACTGAGCGGAAATCAACCAGCAGGGAGGGATAAGGTGAAGAGGGTCAAAAACTCACCTAATGGATACAAAGGACACTGAGTGATGGGCACACTTCTAGCTGTGACTCCACTATTGCAAAAACAATCCGTACAATCAAAAACATTTGTACTCACTTAAAAGTTTGAATTTAGAAAAACAAAAGTTAAAAAATAAAAATTTTTTAAAAGTTGAAAATTAAAAGAAAAATATTATATAACAAGAAAATAGTAAAAGAAATTACTATGACATTATTATTATTATAAACATCTTGTTTAGGGCAAAGCACACTCAATAGGGATAAAGAGACATTTCATATCGAGAGAAAGAAAATATTGACTAAAAACAAATATCATCATGAAAGCATATGTAGTGATCACCAGAGTTTACTTACATAAAACAAGTAGAATTACTTAAAAATTACAAATTCAGAGACAGAATAGCTTATGTATTATTTATTAATCTTTCTTAAAAATTTATGATTTTTTTTTTTTTTAAAGACATCTGTATAGCAATAGTGAGTTTCTTGCACGTGCATATCCCATGGCAAGGCTAGTCCAGGGAATGAAGGATGTGGCAATTTTCTCAGTAAGGATGCAGTGGCACCTTGGTGGCTCCAGGTTTATGACTGAACCCTGCCTGTTAATTTTGGAAGATACCTGATGGTTTTCAATAGAATCTTATTGCCTAAAACAAATAATAGCAATAAATATATAGATAAGTGAGTATACATAAAATAGAACAAAATAACCAATGATAAAGAATATTTAAATAGATGCATTAAACTTTATCATGTATCTATATATATTTATAAATTTGATTTGTATGAAAAAATATAGTGTATATACACATACAATATTTAAAAGGAATGGAATATCTAACCACAATAAATGAGAAAAGGCAGAAAATATCAATATAAGAAATGCATAGGGGATACAATTATAGATCCTATAAATTAAAAAGACCTTTTATATGCAATTATCTCAATACATTTGAAAGCTTTAAAGTAATGGACAAATCAGTAAATCTGGATGGCTTTACTAGTAAATTCTATCCTCACAAATTCAATGATAACTGGTTGAATAAATGAATGCTAGTTGCATTAAAATCATCTCTGCAGTACCTTCAGTATTTTTTCTCAGTATTGTGAATTATTACTAGCTCCTTGAGTTTTACTTCATTTGTGGAATTGTTTCTAACTTAAAGATAAGAGAGAGCCTACGGTAAAAACAAAACGTCTACAACTATCATTTAAATTGATGATATTCTTATCAATTCATTTTATTTGTTGATTGTTTCCATACCCAACCCCCAGATTATGTCTTTTTTTTTTTTTTTTACAAAAATTTAAATGGAATGGAAAATTACATGTTGCAAAGTGCAATGAAAAAATGAGCCAATTCTAAACTTTGCTGCTCTTCCTTAACTTCCAAATTCCTTCTATTTTTTTGTTTGTATATTTTTAACAGAAAAATAAACATACAAATTAGTAACTTCTCTGATCACTTTTAGCTTTAATGTTTTATGATTTTGATAAAAATGTTTGAGTATGTTAACAATTTAAGTATGGAGATATTTTTCATAATTCGGATATCATTTATAAGCTGTAGAAGTACATTCCCATTTTATTTGCATATCAGTGTAAGCACAAAGGGATACATTACACATATTAGTGTAAAAGCAAATGAACCACTCATGTATTTCTCTCTGGTCTAATCTTCTATCCAGGGCCACTGTCTCTAAGAGGAATCGGAAGATCATATTTGCTTATTCACTTTCTCTGGGGTAAGATGGCTTAACCAGTGACACGTAGTACCCTGGAAACTGAAAAAACAAGGAGTCTTTGAATTTTATATTGGACCCAGAATCACAGTTTTACAAGGAGCATAGTTTTCGTATCTTGTAGTAATTAACATTTAGTAAATGTGGAGTGTTGTTTAATTATTGTTATAATTATAATGTTCTTAATTATAAAGATATGGGTATTTTCATTATTAATTTAAATATCTTAAGTATACATTTTTTAATTTCTAAAAATTTGTAGAGAGAATGTTGTGAAAGCACCTTAAAATATAAATATTCTCAAGTAGACTTTTACTATATACATATAAATACTATTGATTTAAAAGCAGGCACTGAGAATGTCATGAGATTGATTTCATCTGAGATAAGTTTATTACTGAAGTCTCACGTGTGTTCAATGCATTTACTGCTATGAACCATTCTGTCACACTGAGAACTGAGTTCCTTCGTGGGACTGGTGTGGTTACTCTGGGTAAACTTCACGCACTGGTGAATGGTGCAGATTAGAAGTGGTAAGCGCAGGCCGTGTGACAGTTTTGGGCAGCTTTTCATCCAGGGACAGTAATTCTTTACTCTAAAATATTATTAAAGTGTCACCAGCAAGTATCACAGCATACTTTGTGCCTTTTGTTATGGGAAGCAGAACACATTTATTCTGAGCTCAGTGCTTTTGTGGCTTCTGCAGGAACACACACACCACCACATACACACTCACACACACACCATAACACACACACACTCACACACCACCACACGCACGTGTGCACACACATGCACATACACACACACTCACACCACCTCTCACACACACACACACCATTGCACACATGACTGCACACACATGCATGTACACACATTCACACCATCTCTCTCTTACACACACACTCACACACACACACTTGCACACGCACATACACCCCCACACACACATATACCCTCACATGACTAGTCCTCATACAGCCTCATCCAGGATGTGAAGGTATTTCCTATCTCTCAAAGTGACTGACAGCCTGAATAGTTTAGACACGTTTTCGGGGCCCACCAGTTGGTAGCGGTGGGGCGTCCACTCCATTGGAGCTAAGAGGGAATGGACAACTTGAGAGGGTTCACCACGCAAAGCGTTTTTCTCAGTGATCAATTCTAAGCAATTCTTTTCCTTGCCTAATGACGTCAGAAATCATGACAACATTTAGATTGAGATGTTCACTTGTTTGTTAAGACAGGACAGTCAAATTTATATCTTTTCTTTGTCTTTAATAACGTGGATATCTTCCATTTTCTCAGCTCAGAAATGGGTGACCATTCAAATAAAATAACTATTCTATAGCGGTGGTTACTATTACCTGGAATCAATGTGTTGATTACAATATTTCGCTACCTTAAACACCAAATAAAGATTTTAACATACACATATACAAATCCTGTGGAGAGGAATTGCATCTTTGTGGGAAATCTCACCCAGCCCTCTGCAGGTCGCCGGCCGGGTCCGCACTGGGTAACAGGTGCAGAGGCAGAGGCCCCGGCGGGGGGCTGCGGTCCCAGACAGCGGGCAGAGGGCGTTCTGGAAGCCACGGGAGCAAACTGCTAAGCAACCTGGAAGCAGCAGGCTTTGATTTCGGCTGAACTACTTCCTTTCTTTTGGGGATTAGTTTTCTCCTGCCCTCCGTCCTGCGATTCAATTACGCTTTTCATCTGCTACCCACAATCTGATCGTAGCCTCTCAGGCTGTTGTTATCTAGGAGACGGAATGCAGTTGTGTGGTGTTATTTTGACCCCAAACCGAATTTACCTCGCTTGCTTGATTGAACACTGCTGCTTCATGTTCTCCCTCCGGGTCCAGGCGGTGGGCCTGGGCTCGGGGCGCTGCAGACCACGGCCGCCCGCGCTCACACACTGCAAAAGGCCTGGGGCCTGCATGTACCAGGGAAGGTGGAAGGCAAAATTTATAAATTTCCCTACCCCCCCCCCCCCCAATTCTTTTCTGATTGACACACTCGTCTGGGGATTTTCACAGAAGGTCATGCTTGGTTCCAGGTCCTCTGGGAAATATCACCACCGCAATTTAACAGCTTGCTTCTGAAGTATGAAAAAATTAAATGATTCCCTTACTTCTTCCTTTCCAATATCTCCAGACTTACCTCCTATTCTTTTGGAAGACAATGGGGGAGCAAGTTATTAAAATAATGTTTTAGGATTTTATCCCTACTGTGCTTTCTCTGAATCTGCAGATGCGTACACAAACCCACACACACGCTCACCCCAAGTCTGGGTACATAAGTGTGCACACACACATATTATTTCCAAATGCATCTATGAATGTGTGTGTGCCGTATTTTGGACAAAGGATTGTAGGGGTGATGACTCACACAGCATAGGGCGGCCGTTCAGGGCGGGCAGTCCACAGCTGACCAGCAGGCCCATGACATGATGGGTGCCACTTTGCTGCTCTCCACTGTTAGTACTGATTTCATCTTCTAGATCATCTCGCCATTAACAAGGTAAATGCTAGAACTCTCATCATGCCTCGGAGTGGAGGAGGAGCAGAGGAAAAGCAGAAAATGGGGTCTTCCCTGTCCACAGAGCCTTCTCAGACACCTCACTCCATACTGGTGATCCTGATCTATACAGGGTCTGAAAAATATTTTAGTTAAGGAAATTGCTACCCTTACCAATGAAAGGGTCCTGTTCATGAAGAGAAAAGGAAACATGAGTATCGTCAGGCATCCAACAGTTTGTCCACTGTTCACACATGCCTTGGAAATTTTGCATTTAAAACCATGCATTTAAAACAATGATTTTAAAGAACTATTGGGAGAAAGTGACATAAATGACAGTAGAAAAATACAATAAACATCAAAAAAATCATGATAACCAGACTTAACTCCAGTATGTCTGAGTGAAGCTGAGCCATTGAGCTGGGAAGGGATGGTTTGAATGGGAGCCTTGGGGCTGTGAAGTCAGGCGTTTTCTCCGCACATGTAACACACATGGGACCTCTTATGTGCAAGGTTATAGTAACTCTAAAACAAAATTTAATACCGGGGAAGAAAAGATGTCAGTTGACAAGCTTGATCCTTCGTTCCACGTCAAAGAGTGTTGCTAGGCTGGTATTAAAAGTAGAAAATCACATTTTGAAATCTATTTCAAAATTATTCATGTTATATGCTACTAATCACACTCCAAAGAAAAAAAATCATAATGGCCAAAAATTAGTTACTGAAAATAGTAACAGGGAAAAAAATCTGTGTATTCTGAAAGTAATTCATGGTGCTTTTGCCAATTGATAGAAATTTCTCGCTATTAAGAGCTAATTAATTTGTTGGCTAGTTTACTTTACAGACTAGCTGGATGTTCTCTTTTCTCATACATATTTTATTACTTTGGTTAAGTAATTAAAATTTCCTAAATAGCTTTGTTTTGCTGTGTATGTAGCTTATCTATGAATTTCAATGAACTGGTGTGAGTCTCTTTCAGGGAGTCTATTTCTGAAAATCACAAGCTGCACTTGGGAGGTGGTTATAAGTCCCCAATGCCTTGCTGACTTCTCTCATCCCACACAGCTGCCTGGGAAGCCTATGCTCCTGGATGTCTGGCCTCCTGTTGGTACTGCCTGCATGAGGCTGTGATCTGATGGAACCACTCTGCAAATGGTGGCTTCATGCAGGCTCAGGTTTTACAACATCCTGGGCATGGAAATAGGATTTTGGAGACAGTTCCCCTTGTCAGGGTGTAAAGGGCACAGCACTCCGTGGTGGGCAGACCCCAGCAGGTGACATGCACTCTATGCCGAAGCTCCTTCAAATTAGCTTTTGATTGTTCTCCTGGTCTGTTATTTGAATTTGGTAATTGCATGAGAGAGAATTAAAATGGTTTCTATGGATAAATATTATTGTTGGAACAAAGTGCCTTGGGGAGGGGGAAGACTCTATTTTATTGAAAAGACACACTGAGACAAGGTCAAATGCTGGGCCTGATGCTGAGGAACAAACATTTGCATAGATGACTGGGTCCTGCTCATAGGAGATGCTCACAGGCTAATCTGAAGACTTTGTCACTGCGTGGTGGTAGTAGCCCCCACACTGTTCCCAACCTCTGAACTTCAGCAAACTGAGAACTTCATCCCCGATGGTTTGGGGGTCATATTGTCACTTCTCTGTTAAGAAAATGTGGCCTCCCTCCTTCCTGTGGGACTTTATCCCAGCCCATTAGTACCTGAACATCATTCTCTCCAAACTTACCCTTCCGTTACCCACTACTCTTCTCAAACAATACTGCTGGCTCTTTCTAGAATAAGGCTCCCCTGTTCTCACTCTGGGGTTTGAGTTGAGTGTCTTTTGTTTTATACTTTATTCCACTCAAAGTGGCTTCATTTTCTCCCAAAACATTTCTTTGTTTGAAAGAAGAGAAATGTCATCATAAACATATCATCATCCTTTATAGTTCCTGTCCCAGTTATACACAGTCAACTCATTGGTGATAGGATTAGCACAGTGGTATACTGTTGTTGTGTATTTTAAATTTGAATTAAACTCTACATTTGCTTTTCACATACAGCTATTCTATTGAACAACATACATTTTAATTTTAAGTTGCAAGGGTATCTGAATAGTTAAGTTTCCGTGTGCATCTGTGATGCCATGTTTTGTTTTAAAATAGAATGTATAATGTTCTTTAAAAATGATGTCGGCTCTTGATGTAATGCTAGCCTTCATCTACAGAAAAGGACAAGGCTAAGGACCATGGGGGAAGCAGATCTCCAGCAGGGTCCGGTCCATTCGAGGGCGTGGTCCATCGGGTTAATGCACACAGGCTACACTCCTAGGTACAGAGATCTGGCAGCCTCATCCCCAGCATTGTATGACAGCACCCAGAAAAGCCAGAGTATTTCTCCAATTTTTGTGCAATAATATCATTTTTGTATTATTTTGGAGGTTTCTTGTGATGTATGAAAACCGTGGTTTTATAGATAAATAAGTACTGTTAAATTAGTGTGGTGGTGATGCTGGTTTTCATCTGTAACTAGCTAAGTAAGCAGCCAAGAAACTACTGATTTATTACGGTGTTCAGTTTTAATTTTTAGTTCCATTCTTAAAGCGTTAGGATTTACTTTTCAGTTTAATGTACCTTACTCTGGGCCAGATCTGGGAGAAGTGCACAAATTGCATCCATCCAGCAGCCTCGTGATTCAGCATTGATGGTAGAATTATATAAGTCACAGAAGCGCGTCTGAGGGGGGAGGGAGAGGAAAACAGCCGTCTTGTCTGCCCCCTTTCACTGCTGCACTGAGTTAGATCATGCTGTTTCTTTCATTTTCCTTTTTTACAAAGAATTTCGATCTACTGAGGGGATGTAAGTGCAGTTTTGTTACATGGATATATTGCATAGCTGTGAGGTCTGGGCTTTTAGTGGACCCATCACCTGAATAGTGTAGAGTGTAAATAATAGGTAATTTTTCATCCCCTATCCCTACCCAACTTTGGAGTATGTAATGTCTATTATTCTATTCTGTATGACTGTAGTTACCCACCGCTTAGCTCCCTCTTATAAGTTAGAACATATGGTATTTGATTTTCTATTCCTGAGTTACTTCACTTAGGATAATGGCCTCCAATTCCATCCAAAAACATTATTCAAAAAAACATTATTTCTTTTTAAAAAATAGTTGAATAGTATTTCTTCATGTGTGTACATATACATATATTTAAAATATGGCACATTATATTTTTTTCCACTGATCAGCAGATGGGCATTTAGCTTGATTCCTTTGTTATTGTGAATTATTTTGCAACCAATATACAAGTGTGGATATCTTTTTGATCAGTGACTTTGACTTTGGGTAGATACCCAGTCATAGAATTGTTGAACCAAATGGTAGATATACTTTTTATTCTTTGAGAAATCTCTATACTATTTTGCACAGAGGTTATGCTAATGTTCAATCCCACTAAGGGAGATAGGCATTCCCCTCTTCACATTTTTCTTTCTTTTCTTTTTTTTTTTTTTTTGCCATTTGTATATCTTCTTTTAAAAAATGTCTGGTTTATGTCATTTGCTCATTTTTTAATGGGGTTATTTGGGGTTTTTTGGCTGAGTTGATTGAGTTCCTTTTGTCAGATGGATAGTTTGCAAATATTTTCTCCTAGTCTGTGGGTCATCTATTTACTCTGTTGATCATTTATTCTGCTGTGCAGAAGCCTTTTAATTTAACTAAGTCCCATATGTTTATTTTTGCTTTTGTGTGTTTGCTTTTATGGTCTTAGTCTTAAATTCTTTGCTGAGGCCGGTGTTCAGAAGAGTTTATCTTAGGTTTTCTTGTAGAATTTTATCATTTCAGGTCCTACATTTAAGTCTTTATTCCATCTTGAGTAGTGTTAAGAATTTCATTAATTAAAAAATTTTTGAATTCTATCTTGATTTTTGTCACCAACCCAATGGTAATCAGAAACAGATTGTTTAATTTCCATATGTTTGTCTAGTTTTCAGAGTTCCTCTTGGAATTGATGTCTAGTTTCATTCCACTACAGTCTAACAGGATACTTACTATAATTTAGATTTTAAAGAATTTATTGAGACTTGTTTTGTGGCCTAACATATGGTCTATTTTGGAAAACCATTCCATGCACGGATGAGAGGAATGTAAACTCTGCAGTTCTTGGGTGGCATTTTCTGTAAATGTCTGTTAGGTCCCTTTATTCTAGAGTCCAGTTGAAGTCCAGTATTTTTGTCGATTTTTTGCCACAATGATCCACCTTGTCCTGCAAAGGGGTGGTTTAGTCCTACCACTTTTATGATATTTTTATCTATCTCTTTTCTTAGGTCTAGTAGTATTTGTTTTATGAATCTGGTTGCTCCAGTGTTGGGTGCCTATGTATTGAGAAATTATTGTATCTTCTTGCTAAGTTGATCTTTTTATAATTATATAATGACCTTGTTTGTTATTTATCTCTGTTGTTGTTTTAAAGTCTGTTTTATCCTGTATGACTAGAGCTGCTCCTCATCTATTTTGCTTTTCATATGCATGGAATATCTTTTCTCACCCTTTTATCCTGAGTTTGTAAAAGTGTTCATCCGTTAAGCGAGTCTCTTAAAGGCACCATATGATCAGGTTCTCTTTTTTTCTCCATTTGGCCAGTCTATAACTTTTACATAAGATATTTAATCCATTTATGGTTAGTGTTAAAACTGGTATATGAGGTTCTGTTCCAGTCTTAATTTTAATTGTCACCTAATTGCTTTGTATTCTCAATTGTGAAGTTGTTTTATAAGACCCATGAGTTTCATGGTTACATGTGTTGTAATATTGGCAGGTATCAACCATGTTTAGAACTCCCTTGAACATTTCCTACAGGGTTGGTATAGTGATGACAAATTCCACTAGTGTTTGATTTTCTGGGAATGACTATTTCTCCTCCATTTATAAAGCTTTGTTTAGCAGGATACAGGACCCCAATTTCTCCTGAAATGTAAGGTTTCTGCAGAGAAGTGTGCTGTTAGTCTGATGAGCTTTCTTTATAGGTAATTAGACATTTTTGTCTTGCTGGTTTTAAAATTTTTCATTTATGCTGACTTAATTTGATGGCTGTATGACTTGGTGAAGTCTTTCTAACAATGTATCTCCCTGTTGTTCAATAAGACTCTTGTGTCTAAATCTCTTGCAAGACCAGGAAAAATTTTCTCAGTTATTATCTCAAATATCTTGTCCACACTTTTTACTTTATTTCTTCTCCTTCAGGAATACCTATGATGTGTATATTTGTACACTTTATACACAATTCTGTATTTCTTGTGGGTTTTGTTCACTTTTTAAATTATTTTTCTTTCTTTCTGTCTGGTTGGCTTAATTGAAAAGCTCTGTCCTCAAGCTCTGAAATTTGTTCCTTGGCTTGATCTGTACTATTGGTGTATCTTTTAATTGCACTTTGAAATTCCTTCAATGAAACATTCATTTCCAGAAAGTCTGTTTGGTTTTCTTAAAATAATATCTCTTCAATACATTTTTCATTCATTTGCTGAATTATTTTTATATTTTGTATTTCTTTCTGATGGTTTTCAACTTTCTCTTGGATCTAATTGACTTTCTTACATTCCATAATTTGCTTTCTTTACCTGTTATTTCTGGATTTTCACTTGGTTGGGATCCATAACTAGAGAATTGATATGTTCCTTTATATTGTCAGAATTCTTATGCTGATTTCTTCTAATGTAGAGAAGCTGTCACTTCTTATTTTGGAATTTACTTTTCTTTAGATGGGACAGTTTTTGCGTTCTTACAGCTGCAACTGCAGTATATGGATGTGTTCAGAAGACCAAGGCTCTGAATGAATTCTTTGGTTGTAGATAGACTTAGCATGGTGGTTTTCTCAAAGGCTAGTTATTTTTAGACAATAGTGGTGGCTTACTATGCCTGTGGGCATGTTCCTCACCTCCAGACAGGAAGGAGAGATGGATGTCTCCAGCAGCTTGCTTCATTTTCCAGCCCAGGGTGTCCTCTAGGTCATAGATGGCAACTGCAGGAGAGAGCTGGCTGCAGTGGTGTTTTGGGATTTGCACTTGGCTTTAGTTAATTAGGAGAAGGACTCCAATGTCCCAGACAATAGAGCCTTGGAACTCCCAAGGGTCCCACTTTGTTCCCTACCACTAAGGCAGGTGGGGGGGCAAAGTTTGGTAAGGCTGGTAGAGTAAGCCCATGTCCAGCTTCCCGAAGGCAGGTGCAAGCATTGACCTCAATGAGGTGAATGTGGCTCCCAGGTAAACCTCCTAGGATGGGCAGACACACCTTTACTGTACCACAGATCCTATATAAGGGTAGAGGCGTGGCCCAAAACCACAGACCCGCAGGCGGCAATGAGACCCACTCAGCTCCCACTCCCCAGACCTGGTGGATCTCCCCCCTCCCTCTAGCATCTGGCTGCAGGCAGCAGGCCAGACCAGCTTGTCCAGTCTTAAGCAGTCTGTGTTTAGGACACCAAGCCACTCAGGGTATGAGCCTCCCTGACTGGAGTGAATGCCTGACATTCAGGCCATATCCTTCCCAGGCAGTCCCTGCTAAGGGAGGGCCACTCTGCTTGCACAACACAAATGAGCCCACACTCTCTTCTCAGTTCTGCCTGTGGGGCTAACTCAAGATCAGTTCACAAATCTCCCCCACGCCCCTGCAGATATGATCTAGTCCTGGAAGGATGGTGCCAGGTTGCCTAAGAACACTTGGATAGGTCAGTGGTGGCCGTCCTGCAGGCCTGCCACCAAAGAGCGTGTGGCACTCTGTGGGAGCAGCCAGGTGACCTGTGCTTGGGGAGGCTGGCAGGCCTGGGGTGCATGGTCCAGCAGTAGCCTGCATCTACAGTGCAAAAACTTATCCGTGGGACACAGTAGCACACGGAGGCTCCCCTCTCCCTCCCTGGACTGACAACCTGCAGAGGCAACAGCAACAGTCAGGTCAGGGCTAAGGGCCTCAGGGGTGGGCCCCCAGAATGTCACCCACAGGAGCTGCCACGTTTGGAGTTCTGTGGAACTGCACATGAGTTTGAGCACCATCTGCGTGATCTCCAGGCAGTCCGTCTGCCAGTCTGGAGGCCTGTGGGAGTCAGGGCTTCTTCTGTGTCTAGGACTGTAAAGGTCCCACATCCCTTTCCTGGTGTCTGAGTCTGAGGGCTGCTTAAGGGTCTGGGGACAAGGGCCAGTCAGCCAGGTTTTGCTACCTCCACCCTCGGTGTGTTCCTCTGTCTCTGTTACACCCCGCGTTCTTTCCCAGATGATTTGCTCCAAGTGTGGGTGCCGAACTGATATCTTGGGTCTTCTCTGAGGAAGGGTCATAGGCCACCTCCTTGTAGTCAGCCAATTGCCCAAGAATTCTCTCCTTTTCCTGAATCTGTTTCTACATTTATAGAATAGTAATATCTGTGTCCTTCATTTTGGTGAAAGAGAACCATCTCGTTTTTTACACTAAACATCCAACTAATACTAAATTGGGAAATAATAACATTGTAGTGACGTTAAATATGTTTTAACAGTTCCTTCAAAATTCAAATGAAGGGGACGGTTTAGACAACAGGAATTTAATTTTTTTTGCTTAGGTTTTTTTTTTTTTTAATTGAATTATAACTGTGGCAGCCAGCACCTTTCTATGAATTAGTATTTAGATATAACGTTGATGTGTCTGGGTAGTGAGTAGCAATTTATTTTGTTAAATACTGATCCTTCATAAATATTCAAATATAATTAAACAAGGATTTCATTTTCCAGCTACAGAACTCTTTAACAGCATTTTTTCTTTGGTCTTTACCTGATTTTCATTCTGTAAATGTACGACTTCTGACCTTTATTGGAAACTTATCTTTCATAGTCATTTAGTAAAACCTTAAGCTTCATTTAAAAGGCCAAATCTTCTAATCCAGAAAGAACTAATGGATTCCAAGATAAACTGATATCCTGTTGCCTCAGCTTAGTAAAACAAACAAACAGACTTTTAAATAAACGTGAGATATTGCCTATTAGAATAATTATTACCCTCTATGTGAAAAAATTACTATTTAGGATGCTCTTTGCATTCGCCAACATTGGAGGTTACCAAAACATATTTAAATCACCTCCAAAATTATCTTTGTAGCCTGGAACACCTTTGTCTGAAGGCTGTAAATAATGGCAAATTTTTGCCATTGTGTGTGTGTGTGTGTGTGTGTGTTTTAACCTCCCATTTTTATCCAGAGCAAAAAGTGTTTGATGACCAACACTAAGACCATTTGGGATTAGGAATAAGATGTGCTTATAAAATAATGAAGTATATAAACTTATAACTTTTATAAACTCTTCCCAAAGTCAATCCCCTTAGAAATATAATAAAATCACCTTGGACAATAGTAACTTTATTGTAACAAGTATGTAACCTCTTAAAATAAGTAGTTTAAGTGGTGTTATAAATGATAGAATGTCAATTCAGGTGGGTTAAGTAAAAACACCAATCTATCGGGTGAAATAACCAATGGTTCTGTGCCCAGGCATGGATGGACCCAGCATTGGAGGGTTTCCTGCCCTTGTCTCTGCCTGTCAGTGTCCTGAACTGTATGGCTCTGGTCACTGACTCCAGTTAAGCACGCAGCCAAAAGTTCAGGTCTGGCTGAAGAGACTTTACCTCTACCTGAAGCTTCAGACAAGTCCTGCAATTTACTCTTATGAGACAAATTGAATCCAGAGGGATAGAAGTGCAGTGTTTGACCAAAGCTGCGCCATCGTCATTAACTGAGTGACACGAGTTTCATTAAATGTTACCCGTGTCACAGTCTCCGTCCCTAGACTAGTTCTGGAGCACCACTCCAGCACCCGGACCAGAAGGATAGGGCACTTGCTTTCTCAAAGCAAGGTCAGTATTAACTTAATAAAGGAAAACAGATGTTAAGGTGTCAAAACAATCAAGTAGCCAACAAAGCAATGCATTTGAAACCCGATTTTTGACTTATATTGCTAAAGATCCTTCCTATTATTGGATAGTAAGCAATCATAATTGCTAAGGCATGGAAGACGCCCAAGTGCCCATCGACCCACGAATGGACTAGCAAACTGTGGTACATGTATACCATGGAATACTATGCAGCCTTAAAGAAAGATGGAGATTTTACCTCTTTCATGTTTACATGGATG
>CAUYPK010101801.1:0-17638 GCA_963574355.1 Loris lydekkerianus | reverse complement strand
ATATGAAATATAGAAAGACTGAGTCAAAGATGATTGTAGTGTTTTAAGCTGAAATAAGTAGAGCGATGATGTAGGGAAAGGGGATCTGAAGGGATTAGCCAGCTTCTTTGGGCACTCAGAGTGCACTGTGCACATTTCTGTGCTCCAAGCCCTCATCACACCATCTCTGTGACCATTTGTTTATGGATCTCTCTTCCCCCTTAATTCTGAGCTCTTTACACTTCATGACATACATGCCCAGCATCCAGGACAATGCTGAACACATAGTTAAGTCTTCTGTAAACATTGTTTTGGAATAAATCTTAAGCCTCTTAATAGAGACATGCTCACCAAATTGCTAAATATACTGTTTCAGCGGCTGGAAATATACAGAGACATTTTAGAATGCTATCATCTTATATAAGTAGATTTTATTAAGAGAAAGAAACAATATTTGAAATCTTGAGAATATCTTGAATGAGCATATGAAAGAGACAGAAAACTGAGTATAACCGAGGGTTGAGTAAAAAATGGGGCAAGACGAAGAAAGGGATAGAAACAAGATTTAGAAAGTGAGATCTTTATTTAAAGGAATGGCTGGTCAATAATGTCAAATGGTAAAGTTTGAGGGGGTTTCTGATGTCTGCAAAAATACTGTTGAAATTTATGTTTTTTATTACCCACTTTATAATTGCTGTTGTAGAATTTTATATCTGAAGAGGTAGGACAGATGCTATATATGTGTGTTAATTAGAAGGTTTATTAGGCTTTAGCTTTTTGTTTCCTTTCAATGAATGTATGTATGTACTCCACTGGGGAAAAGAAAATTTTCCTTAGCTAATCAGTTCAGATAAAATAATTAATACATTAAAATGAGTTAATCATAAGCTACCCCACTTCAAATTACCCTCATTCAATCACCCAATATGGAATAAAAATTAACTTAAATTTACATGAAATTTACCATTGTAACTTTCATACTAACTACTATATTACAATGCCAGATATTCCCCATTAAAGATCTCTGTTTCTAATATCTTAGCCATTTCCTGTAAATTTCTTCTTTTAGACAAAAGCATTACATGTTTTTGTAAGTTCTGAAGTCATTTGTTTGGGAGAAATTTGGCAGAGTGCCTATTTAGCTGTCTTTTATCTGCATTTGAAATATTTAAAATGTGCTCATTATCCAATCTTCCTTAATGTATTAAATTATGAAAACTCACTTTAAACATTCTTGCATATATTATTTGGGAAATACAATTGCTTTGTTGCTGTTCTTTTTTAAACAATCGCAAAAGCCTTCATCTCCTTAGAGAGCTATGAACTCAGACCATTAAAGAAGAATAACCAAAGTTATTAGCATTATACATACATTATTCTCATAATGTATCATCGGAATAAACAATAGAGAGCTTTATTAAGTAAGATATGCCGTATCTACCAGTTATGTCATAACATAATTGGTACATTGTAAGAAACGTCCTCTTTTCATGCATTGTGGAGGGTGCGTTTTCTTCAAACTCAGAATTATAACCCTAAAATTATTATCTTTTAAAAATCTATTCTGCATTAGAGCTATAATAACCTCTCAACATCTATAGATAGAAAAATTTTAAACTCAATAGATAGAATAAAATCTAGCTTATACACAGGCAAAGAAATAATTAGTGACATGAAAGGTGGTAGGAAGAAACTCGTACAAGGACAAAGTAAAAGCAGTTGGGATACGGAGGATATATTGTGAAGTTCCAAGCCACAGCTAAAGTAGACCCATAGGAGACAAATAGAAGGAAAGGAAGACGGAACAGGAAGAAAAGGAGAAATCCACGATTCCCAGAATTCAAAGTGAGCAGACATCATGTTTAAATTGTACCTCGAATAGTGAGCAGGATGAATGAATGCAAAATCACATCAAGTCACATTATAATGAATCTGTAGAACATAAAGGTTAAAGAAGAATCCTAAGATCCGCCATAGAAAAAAGGTAGATTACCTAAAAAGGAAAGAGAATTTAGATTTCCATCAGTTTCTCAACAGAAATAATAAATGCCAGCATATAATGGTGTTCAGGAGAACTAGTTGTCAATTTAAAATTTTATACTGTACTAACATTCAAGGAGGAGGACAAAGCTACAGATTCTTACCGCACATCCAGAAAAGGATCCAAGGAATAAGAAACAGAGTTAACCCAGAGGGAGACATGGGATATAAGGTACAGCAAGCACAAAATTCATAAATACACTGTTGATTGCCAGAAAGGCTTAGTGATTGATGTTTTGAAATAAGTTAATGTATGGCTTATTGTACCCTCAATGAATCCCCAACAATTAAAAAAAAATGTCGAAAATAAATAAGTTAATGTAAAAGTAAGACAAAAACAAGAAGACAGTAGGCGGTGTTATTTAATGGATATAGCAGCAGTAAACAATTAAACATGAGATTTAAAATAATAGCATCAAAAATAAATAAATAAATAATAGTATCAGGAATCAGGAAATACACAGGTGTAATTCTAACAAAATATGTACAAGACATGTATCCTGCAAATTCACAACATTGCTGAGAGAAATTAAAGAAAATATTAATAAACTGAAAAATAATATCTTAAGCATGGAAAACTCAGTATAAAAGTTTTGGGGTTTTTTTTGAGACTGAGCCTTATTTTGTTGCCCTCAGTAGAGTGTTGCAGTGTCATAGCTCACAACAACCTCATACTCTTGGGCTCAAGTGATCCTCTTGCCTCAGCCTCCCAAGTACCCAGGACTACAGGTGCCCACCACAATGTCCAGCTACTTTTACAGATAGGGTCTCACTCTTGCTCAGACTGATCTTGAACTCCTGAACTCAGGCAATCCAGGTGTGTTGGCCTCCCTAGAGTGCTAGGATTACAGGTGTGAGCCACCGCACCTGGCCCTAAAATTTAAAAATGTTAATTTTCAAAGTGGTCTGGAGACTCAATCCAATAGTAATCTTCTAAATCTCAGGAGATTTCCCACCTATAAATTTATAAGTTGTTTCTAAAATGTATATAGAGGGCGGTGCCTGTGGCTCAACAGAGTAGGGCGCCGGTCCCATGTGCCGGAGGTGGAGGGTTCAAACCCAGCCCTGGCCAAAAACTGCAAAAAATAAAAAATAAAATGTATATAGAAAGGCAGTGTGTCAAGAGCAGGAAAAATACTTTTGAGAAATAGAACACAATTAGGGGACTCATACTATCTAACTTCAGGAATTAATATAAAGTCATAGTAATTAAGACATGAAATGTTGTTATAAGGAAAGATCCATAGATCAAAGGAACAGAATAGATAGTCTAAAAATAGATGCACACACACACACACACACACACACACACACACACATATATATATATATATGGTCAATTTGATTTTCGACAGATGCCAAGGTTATTTAATGGAGAAAGGGTAGTCTTTCCAACAAATAGACGCTACCAATAAGACAGGGCTATGAAGAGAGAAAATTCACAGACAAAACTGCTAAAACAAAAAAAAAAGTTTAATAAGATTGTTGAATTCATATACCTAGAAAAATTAATAACATTCCCTTCCCCCAATATTAACTAACTTAAGAAGTTAAACTGAAAATTAAGCCTGATGTGGTAGCTCATGCCTGTAATCTCAGCACTTTGGGAGGTTGTTATGGGAGGATAGCTTGAGATCAGGAGTTCAAAACCAGGCTGGCCAATATCATGAAACCCAGTTTCTACAAAAAAAAATTCTTTTAGTTAGGAGTTCAGTGTTGCAGTGAGCTGTGACAGCACTGCTGGCAATAGAGTGAGACCCTATCTTAAGAAAAAAAACAAAAAGAAAAGAAAAGAAAAAAATTAAAGTACTATTTTGTCAAATAGACTCAAAATAGAAATCCAAACTATAAAGTGCCTATGAAAAATTCTAGCAAGAGTCTCAAAAATGGAGAAAAAAATGGCAAAACATTATAGAAGATCATGGGAATACCTGACTATGTAGAAAGATACATCATATTTACAAATGGAAGTCCCACTATTGTCAAGGTTACATGATCCCTCATGTCAAGAAATTTGATGGGTTGCACTTAAAATCTACAAGGAAGAGTATAGAATCAAGAATAAATAATACTGTTCTGAAGAACAAAGTTGGGAGAATCTTGGCCTATGTGTATCAGAAATTATTACAAAGCTCTATTTATCAACACAGAGTGGTATCTGCATCGGATCCCAGGAAAAGAAAAGAAAGCCTCATACGGAGACGTGGTATATCAAGGAAGGGTATTAGATATCAGTGGGAAAATGAAAGGTAGTTAAATTGATGGTGATGTAGCAATTGGTAATCCATATGGAAAATAGTATTACATCCTTACTTCACATGACCAAAAAAAAAAAATCCAGCAAGATTAAAGACCTAGATATGAGGGGGTGAAATGGGCAAAAACATTAGACTTTATGAAGAAAATAAAGGAGAATGTGATAAGGAAGAACTTATTAACCAAAAGGCACAAACCAGGCTTGGCGCCTGTAGCCCAGGAGCTGGAGGTTGCTGTGAGCTGTGATGCCACAGCACTCTATCTACCCAGGGCAACAGCTTGAGGCGGTGTCTCAAAAAAAAAAAAGGCACAAACCAGAACAGAAAATGTTAATAATCTTGTCTACATTAAAACTTTAAAAATGCTGTGTTCTACAAAAGATATCCCAAACAAAATTCAAAGGTAAGACACAGATGAGACAGATATTTACAACGTATGCCACTGATGTATAGTCACAATATGCACAAAGGATTCATAGCCCTCATATATCCTAAAATATAATCAACTCTTACTCTTACAAATAAATAAGGAAAAGACAAATAACACAATAGAATAGTGAACAAAAGATTAGAATAGACATTTCACGGAAGACTGGACTCAGTAGAAGACTGGACTCCCATGGCTGCATGAAAACATGTTCAGCTTCAACTAGTAACCTCAGAAACACAAATTGAGATAATTTGCAATTTTTATTAGACAATATGTAATTTTTATTAGATTTGTAAAAAAATTATAAAGTTTGGTAATCACAAATGCAAGTATGTGGAGTTAATAAGAACTGGTGGGGTTATAAGTTAGTAAAACTGGATAGAAAAGCCATCTGGCCATATTGAGTAAAGTGGAGGATTTGCATACTCTGTGATCACATGTGCAGACATATATAGAATAACGTTTCTAGTGGTGGACTTATTTGCATTTGGGGTGGGACAATTCTTTGTATGTAACCACTCAGTGCATTAAAGGTCATTGAGTATCTGGTCTCTAGCACTAAAGCTGGTAATACCATTCCCAGTCGTTTGACATCCAAGATTGATCCTACACATTTCCAGGCACCTCCAGGCATGGAAGGAGGGCAATACTCTATCTAGTTGAGAATCACTGCACTATAGAAACTCTTGCTCACATGCAGAAAGGAACATACATATACAAGAGCATTCATATTAGTATTGCTTATATGGTAAAAACTTGGGACCAAATGAATAACTAAATGACAGTAGAAGAATGGATAAAAAGTGTGCTTTATTCATATAATTCAAGCCTTTACAGCTACAAATATCTATATAGATAAATCTCAAAACATTGTTTCATGAGAAAGCAAGTTGCAAAATTACATACTATATCCACTGTTCACTTATTTAAAATTTATAAATGTGACTCATGTGAGGAGGGCACCGGCCCCATATATCAAGGGTGGCAGGTTCAAACCCAGCCCCAGCCAAACTGCAACAAAAAAATAGCCGGGCGTTGTGGTGGGTGCCTGTAGTCCCAGCTGCTCAGGAGGCTGAGGTAAGAGAATGGCCTAAGCCCAAGAGCTGGAGGTTGCTGTGAGCTGTGATGCCACAGCACTCTACTGAGGAGAATAAAGTGAGACCTTGCCTCTAAAAAAAAAAAAAAAAAAAATTTATAAAATGCATTAACAGTCCGATATATTGTTTATGTATATGTACACATATGTGAGATACATGTATGTGTAAAAGTATAAAAACATGACTTCAACGATATACACTAGGGTAGTAGTCACAGTGGAGAGGGAAGGAGAGAAAAATGGGATGATGAAACAGTACACAGAGGTCTTCAACAGTAACTGTAAAGTTATTTACAAATATTAAAAAAGGAATGAATGAAATAAGGCAAAACATGAAGAGTTTGTTTAAGCTGAGTGGGCTGCAGTTCCCTCTGCTCCTGTGCTCCCCTAGGAGGTATTTTTTCATGAACATTCCTCATTTTTAGGCATAACACTTTTTTTTTTTTTAGGCATAACACTTTGTCTTCCCTCAGAATGGAGGAAGTTCATTGATAATGTGTTTGGAGAGGGACTAGGCATTCCCATCTCAGCCCCACTCTCCTCCTGTCTGAAATCTTCCCATCTGCAGAGTGCTCTGGTTAGCTGTTGGCTGCCAGGTAGACAGAATGTCAGAAATCCAGGAGAACTCTGCCCAGGTGGGTATGTTTCCTTAACTCTGGGTAAAAGGTTATAAAGGCAATGTTGCTCTACACCCAACCCATGCTTTCCAAACTTACCAGAAATAAGCTGCTGTTGAATCTGCCTATCTTTGTCTCCCTTGTTTGGTTTTTAAAACGTGGAAAGGAACGTGTGTTGTATGTTGCTCTATTAACATACACTTAACCTATATCCTCAATGTAGACTTTAATGGTCATCCAGCAGATTTTCTTTCCATCTGCCTGACTTCTTTGTCTTTCTCAACTGTGTCAGAACTTGAGTGGGGATAAGCGGGATGTCATTTCTGGCTTCTTCAAACTTCAACACTTAAGTACAAAGTATGTTATTCTTTATATTTTTTCATAATGAAAAATGTTTTTAAAAAACATACATCAAGGGCGGCCCCTGTGGCTCAAGGAGTAGGGTACTGACCCCACATAGCAGGGGTGGCAGATTCGAGCCCAGCCTCAGCCAAAAACTGCAAATATAAATAGGTTATAAATAACTGTGGATATATGCACATGTATAGACATTATCTATGTACAAATATGTGTGTATCTGTGCACTATTATGCATATATATACTATGTATACAGGTACATATCTGTGTACATCACTTGTATATGTAATTTGCATACATAATTGTGGATACATGTATTTGTGTTGGTATGTGTGCATACGCATACACATGTGTCTCTAAATTGTTGCCTTTTGTGAGAATAATTGATTTTTCATAAGTATTTAAAAATAAACTTAGTCATAGATCATGAAGGAGAAGGACCTGGCTGAATAAGGACCATGTTTAAAGCAAATTCAGAAATTCCATGCTGAAGAAATAAGCAACTTTGTTTTTCTACCCACATCAATAGAATAAAAAGAACACTGTGGATGTACCAGCAACCAGGTGTGGAGCCAACAAAGAATATCCTTCTATCATCTCTACTGGAGAAATATAACAGAGATGGAAAATGGATTTTATAAATATCTTAGGTTTTATGTATCAGAGTCATGGGATTTAAGACATTAGTAAAACAAATATCAAAGGAGATGTCTGGTTAATTATAACAGTATCCTGGCTAAATTAACCAGTCTTGTCATTTCTTCAGGTTTCTTAACCCCTTCCCTTTAATTCTCCTACTTTGTTGTTTTCCTTCTGACTGTATTTCTGTACCTTCAGGACAAGAGCTTGCCCAGCGGGGATAAAAAAAAAAAACTGAGGTGAAATTAGAAGGTTTAATCAAAGCTTTTCTAGACAGCATGAACAATCAGCAAACATTGAACTGGACAAAATGAAATGCCATTCAAATGGAAACAGCCAGTGTTAGCAGTTTTCCCCAACAAAGAACATGATTCCTAAACTTACTTCCCTCAGTCTCTTTGCCACATACTTTTTCCAGCATTGAATGTGAATGAAATTTGGGTTGTTGGCAGAAGGGAGGGTTATGAGGGTTATGGAGGCGAAGGGGGGGGAAGAGTCACACAACATTGCTTCCCAGTTGCTGTACAGAATGCAAGTCATTATTTTCCAGTGACAGTACCCAGAGACTATTTAAATTTGTAGAGGCACTGCTCTCTGCGCCTTTTTTTTTTTTTGGCAACAGTTTCAATTCTTAGAAATTGGCTCATACTTCAGCCTGTAGACACATCCCAATGTGTCATATTTAACCACTATGGGAGAAACAAAATGTGCTTCTGACTCTGGAAAGGAGGTCAGAGAAGAAAGCATGTGTCAGAGGGACTTCTACATCTAGATGAAAAAATAAGCATGAACTGGTTTCTTTCCCAGCAGGCTGGTGTGTTGTGTCATATTCTTAGCACTGTGGATTTATTAATTATGACTCATAGACAGGCATCTTGTCTATTAGAAATGCTGAAATATGCTCAATTAAGCTGGCCCAATTATATTACTTCTAGAACTGACTACTTTCAAATAACTTCCCAAATTTTATAGCCACTAATTGGAAATGCAAGAATGTAAGAGGTATCAGATTATTTCAATAATAAATCCACTAATTCTTTTTTTTCAGGGCTGAATATAAAGGAATAAATCAATATTCTTCCTTTTGGACTATGAAGTCCAAATGCTCATTAAAATAGAAAGTAATCCTTACTCCTAAAAAAGGTAGGATATTGTGTTTTTGAGGGTTTTTGCTTAAATGAACTTAAACTCATCTTTGCTCATCTCATTCCCAATGTAATTCATGCTTTTCATCTTTTTTATCAGAGAACAGCAGGAAATAGGGATCTATTTAAAAATAAGATAATGTGATATAGAGGTGTGGGCAGAGTTAAAGAAAACAAGAAAGTATGGTGAGGTGCCCAGAAACTAGTTAGTGTGGAAGCCATTGCCGCCTATCTCTGAGCCTAAAAGGATGAAGAGAGAAATGTTTACCAGAGCTCCTGGAGAGCTGAGCCATAGAAGAAAGGCTGTTAGATGAGAGCTTTAGCCGTGAACAGTAGAACAATAGCAAAGCAGGGGTGAACTGGAAGGAGGAACTACCCAGATCTCCTCATACCTTCCCATCTCCTGCTGGTGCGTCCAGTAAATAAGGAAGGCCAGATGATGCAGTCCGCAGAGGTCAGCGTCCCAGACACAGAGCTAGAGAAGGACAAAGAATGGAATAAACAGAATAGCCAGTAATCCTTAGACGGTTACAGCTGTCAGATTTCAGTTCCTGCCAGAGATCATTGTTAATGTTACATACGAACATAATAAACATAACTTCCTGTTCTCATTCATTGTGAACACTACACTTCAGCTAACAGTAACACCCCATCATCATACCTTCTGGCCTCAGCCTACTCTTGTCACATCCCCTCTACTAACAATTTTGAACTTTATTCCCTGGGTAATAGACAAAGTCTTTAAAGTTGACTTTAAACCCTATAACCCAGTAATATTACACCTAGGAATACACCTAACAGAAATGAGTACTCTACATGTGTGCACCAATGACACGTAAAAGAATGGTCTTAAGAGCCAGGCACTAGAGCAGCACGAATGTCCAACAGCAGCAGTGTGATTTCTTTAAAATGTGGCATATGTATTGTATACAATGGAATAATCAGCATGAATGGAAATAAATGAACTACCCCTGTATGCAACAGCATGGATAAATCTCACAAGCAAATTGCTGAGTAAGAAAGTTTTATGGAGTTAACATGAAAAGAAAACCATTATCTGTTATACTCAATCTCCAAAAGATAAGGGAGGGGAGAGTTAATTTTCCAAAAGAAATATAATTGTTCTTGGCATTTCAAGATAACTTTCTTCTCCAAATTTTCATAAATAGAATCCTGTGCAATACAGCAAGTAATGCTGATATATGATAAGCCTATATCTGGCACTGCTGACGGCCTACGAAAGAATACATTTCAGAAAAAGAATGATTTTTAAGGGATGTCAAAACAAGAATATGGAGTATAGTTATAGGTCTACAACATTTTCTTACAAAATCTAAAGTTTTTTTTTAGCATTTGCATCCTACCTCAAACCTAACACCACAACTGTTAACCATGAAAAAATAATTATCTGTGTATATTCAAAATAAATATCTAATTTAGTTGGGGAGGATGTCAGTAGGTGTCTCTATTCTGCAACTTGTTTCAGGTTTTACTTCTCTAAAACATATACAAAGGCATTAAATAGCCAATGGTTAACGATGTTGTTATTTTATCCATTCCTGCATTCACCATTTTTCTTGCACCTCATCCTGTTCCTCTGGGTTCAGCATGCTAAATTGTTACAAATCATTTCTTAGAATTTCCACTGAAGGGGAGCGCAGGCTTTAAAGTCAGCCCTGAGGGTGGCTCCTGGTGGCGGGTTCAAACCCAGCCCCAGCCAAAAACTACAAATAAATAAACAAACAAACAAATAAATAAAGTCAGCCCTGAGTTCAAATCCCCTCTTCCATTCATTGGCTGTATAGCCTTGGACAAGTTACTTAATCTCTCACATGAAACGATTTTCTTAACTCTAAAATAGGACTAGTCCTGTTTAACATGGCTATTGCCCATGGCACATAGTAGGTTTTTCATTAGAGCCTGTGTCACATGTTAAAAATATCATCAGTGATAAGTTTTTCTTCTTTGAGAGAGGATTTGATGTTTTCTAAATTGATAAAACCCATTCATGGAGAAGTCTTATAACATGGTGGGTGATTAAACTGAGTAATACTGTCTAGGATTTTTTAAAATGGGGTGTTAAAAGCATTGTTTTCTCATATCTTGTGTACTGATGCTGAGAGCAATTCTGTGAGAGAAATTTCAAAACCAGTTTAGCAGCAATCAGTGCTTGTGGTGTTAAGTGTATAATCTCCCAAGGTGACTTCACTGTGCAATGTGTAAATTCTGATTTCTGCTTCCACATTGTATATTTCCTAGCATTTGTATTAATATATGCCTTCTAAGTATATGCACACCCACTTCTTTTCTCTTACAAATATTTTTTCTAATGGATTTGTGTTTGAGGTTGTATTTTTGTTCTCTAGCCCAGAAAAGCCACTAGATGCTAAACCCAAGAGACGAGAGAGAGAACAGCTTTGTGCTCCTAGACTCAGATTCAGAAAGTGTGTGTGGAGGAAGGGGAGGTCAGAAAATAGGTTGTTATTTCCATTGCTGGCAATTTAGATTCAGAGGCATTTCATCTGCAGTTCCCTCAAGTGTTGAATTGAATAAAAGTAGTAGCAGAAACAGTGAAAAGGGTGGCTGGGGGAGGGGCCGTGAACACTTCCAGCTAACCGCAGAGACAGGCGGCTTGTAAGCGTGCATCCTCAGCTTGGAATAAAAACCACAAGAAGCCCGAGAGCCAGCCTTTATTGCAGCAAGATGCTGCTGTGGTGAAACAAAACACAGACCCAAATCCATCCACACTAGCAGAATAGGTGCTCACTGTGTTTGTGGTGGGCTGTGTGGACAACCGTGAACAAGAGGGGAACAAGGCTCTGCCACATTTGCATCTTGCCTAAAGTGGGGATGATTTAGGGATAGACATATTTCACCCTTCTGAGAATGAATGTGTCTAGAAAGATTTACTCCTCATTTCACATTTAATTCAGCCAGCAACACGTGCGCATTGAGCTAGGCGCTGCAAAATACAGATTGTGTACCGGAAGCTTGTTGTTTACAAAGATAAAACGTCCCAAATTCCCTTTTTAAGCCATTTTAAGCCAGTTTTCCTTAGAAATATTGTTACACATGATGGTAAGCATCATAAACTAACCCTCAAAGCTCTGTTCAACAAATAACATGCCTAAAGGGTAAGACAAATACAAGGGAAGGGAGTAGAAACTAATGCTGAAAGAAAACAAGAAATTGAAATAGGAAAAAATAATTGGATTCCTACTGATGTATTTATCCCTTTTGCTTGCAATGCTAAGAAACTGGCTTAATTAGGAAAATGAAGAAAAAGACAAAGATGTTAATTTATGAAAGATATTTTGATGTGCTTCAAGGAATATAGAGGCTCATAACACTAATCCTTTATTATGCCTAATTTACTTAAGAAATATAACTTTCCTTTGCATTGTATTGATTCCAGAGTTATATAACTGATATTAAGTTCATTTTATACAAAAGGTACTACACTATGTGTTGTAAGAGATACAAGAAATGTTCAAGACAGGAAACACTTTGTCAGGGTGCTGATAATTTACTTGGAGAAATAAAACATCCATGGTACAAAGTGTATAAAATCAATGTCATGCCCAGAAACACAGACTAACCTGGAGATAGAAGATGGAGAAGTGGGAAAAATATCAGCATTCATTTTTAGTGCAGACTCCACTGCCTACCAACTAAATAACCATGAGCAATTTTCTTAATTTCTTGGAGCTTTGATTTCCTTCCTTTATATAATTGGGATTGCAATATCCATCTTATGATATTGTTGTGAAGATTAAATGAGATAATGCAAATAATGTGCCTAACAAAGGCATAAAGTAAATTTTAATCAATTACTTCCTACTTAAGTAGTTGACAGAAGGGGTGAAAAGAATTGCTATTTAGTTTTGGTGGGGTTTTTTGCAGTTTTTGACCAGGGCTGGGTTTGAACCCGCCACCTCTGGCATATGGGCTTGGCACCCTACCCCTTTGAGCCACAGGCGCCACCCTATTATTTAGTATTTTTTAACTGCCTAGCACTTAAACTCCTTCTGAAAACTGGGGCATTCTTTCCTCATAAGTCTTATAGGAACCACCAGATCCTCATTTCCCAATCTAATTCCAACTAGACTTGACTGGTGAGCCTAGCAATATTCTTATACTTCTGTCTTGATATTTTAACTCTAGATGGTACCTAATAGACTCCATGTTACTAAAAGCTGAAGTTCTTTGTACTCTTATGTTACTTCCCATCTTCTTATGCATACCTCCTTCCTTATCCATAACTTTCATTAGCTATATATTTTAAATTATTTTAGCACTTACCTATGTAATTTTAAATGATTTGTTCTTTAAAACATATTCCTTGATTTATTATCCCTTGAAAGTACAAAAGAAAAAAAAGGATTATGAAAATAGTGCATCTGAGCCTTCTTTCATCACTTCTCTCCATCTGCCACCAAAATTTGGGTAGTTGTATTGCATTTATTTTGTCAACGTTTATATCATTTATAATCTTTCCAATGACTGTTATTAAATCTTACATGCATTGTCTAGGATAATTCTAAAAACTCAAGATAAAATGGAGTTTTAGCATTAGGATTTTACAGTCAAAGTAGAACTATGTAGAATGATTGAACCAACAGAGAAAGAAGTGAAATCTAGATCATTGAAGGTTGCCATTAGAAGAATGTCCCAAACACCAACATCTCTACTCGGCTCTCTTTAAATATCTTTCCAGTTTCCTTTATTTATTCTTTTCCTTGGCCACCATTGTTTTTTACATTCTATATAATCCTCTTCCTTGGGTTCCTTTTTCATTTATTCAAATCTACTTAAGTAGTTTTTTGTATAGAATATGTGGGTGGCAAACATGGAGTGCCTACATGTCCAAAACTTTGTTAATTCTGCATGCATATTTAATTGATAGTTTGTCTAAATACAGTACTGATTGTTTTTCTCCTAAGAACTCTGAAGCATTACTTCAAGGTCTGCTAACATTCAGTATTGCTAATGAGAAACTTGATATCAGTCTGATTTCTACTCTATTATAGATGGAACATTTTCCCCTTCACTAAAAGTTGTTAGAATTTCTTATTAACTCTTGCAAGTTCTGGAATTTCACAGGAATATGCCTAGGTGTGAATATCAAAGAGAATGGTCCTTTCTAATAAAAAATATGTGTATTTTTTTAAACACTTGGGGAAAGTGTTTCATTATAGTTCCTTATTTTTATGATTTTTTTTCTCTTCTCCATAATATGTATTTTCTTCTTCTGGAAAGTCTGTACTTCCTGGTTCTATCTTCCATCTCTTTGGATGTTTATTTCATGTTTTCCCTCTTTTGTCTCTTTGTTCTACATCATGGGAGATTTCCTTGCCTTCATCTTCCAGTTCACCAATGCAGTACTCATCTGTCTATTTCATTAGTCAGTTCAACCCCTGAGTTCTTTAATTCTGAAATTATATTTTTAATTTCTAAGAATTTTCTTTTGTTTTTTTATTGCTCATCTTTTATGGTATCTTGTCTTATTTAATAAATACAATATCTTCGATGATCTGAGAGTATGAATTAGAATTTATATAAAGTTAATTCCTGTTTTCTCAAATAGCTCTGCTTCCTCCAGGATAAATTGTTCTGTTTATATATTTGGGACTTTCTTGTTCATTTTGTTGGTTCCCTTCAAATAACTAATGTCCCTTTATTGTCTACCCATCATTATGAATCAGAATCATGGTTTCTTCTGTAGTTGGTATATTCATTCCCCCAGTAGGCCTCACCAATGAAAAGAAGGGCTGATTTTCGGTTCCATATAAATGACTGAGTAGGTTTTCACAGGCAGGCGTGGAGCGGACAGGCCGGCTGGGAACTTCAGTGATTGTAAAAGACAGGGAGCCTTTCTTCTGACAGTAAAGCACTTTTGCACGTACTATTACTGGTCGAAATGCCCTTCCTTTTTGTTTCTCCCCTTCGGGTCTTCCTTGGTGGTACAGAGGAGGTCAGGTTTGCTCTGCGTCTATCTTGGCCCCCAGTGCTTTCCAAGCAGCCATCCTTGAACAGACCATCCAGAGAGCAAAAGCTTTTACTAACAAATGCTCAGTTTACACAAGGAAAAGAGAGAGGCCCCCACCGGGTTCAGATGCTGTTCTTTGATAAATTATACAGCTTTTGCTATTTGTAATTGTTCAAAAGAACCCCACTTATCTCTGGGGCTATAGGTCTATTGTTTACTCTGATTTTTGCCCGTCCAAGCTTATCTATCTATCTGATTTTCCACCTACCTCCCTTTGCTTTTTCTGTCTATGTTTATGTGTGTATATGTATACTATGTATATATTATATAACCATTATCTTTTTATTGCAAAATAAAGGACACATACAGAAAACTATATAGAACAAATGTATAGCTTATTGAATTATTATTTAACATTAAAAAAAAAACCTTATAATCACCACTTAGATCAAGAAATGGTACTTGACTAGCCCCTAGATGTCCCTCTGTGTTCCCCATCACACTCATAGCCTCCTTCTTTTTCCTGGCTCTGATGGTAGACATTTGTATTTCTTTATGTTTTTATCACCCAAGGATCCCTAGACACTATTGTTTAGTCTTCTCTACTTTTCAGACTTGGTACATCACTGACATCTCTCCAGCTTTCCCCTCCATCCCTCTCCTTTCCTTATAATTTCTATTAACGAACCCAGGCTGTTTGATCCATAAAGTTTCTCATTATCTGAATATTGCTACTTGCAGACTCATTGCTACTTACTCTGTCCTCTGTATTTTCTGCAATTTGAATCTAAAGACTTGATCTCTGGAAGATCAATCCCTTTAATGAGATTATAGATGAATTGTGTTCTTCCATCAATAGGTATATAATGGCTTGTTTTTTTTTTCTTTTTAAATATTATGTTAACAGCCATTAATGAGCAGTGCCTAGAGGCCTTAATAGAGTGGGCATTGCAAAATGGTGATATTAACGATTTATTTCATTTTCATATATTTTAATTCAGTATTAAATATATTTCCTTTTGTTGAAAATAGTATTTCAACACCATAATCTGGGCACTAAAGATTCTTAATAATACTGGGTTAGTCATTATTTCCAGTATATCCCCCCGTTCTAGGCTTTCTCAATGGATTTACTATATGTGTATATGTATGTATATATGCATATTTGAAGTACAGCATATATTTTATATATTTACATGTGTAGATATTTAATTATTATACTGATATTATTTGATTATGTACATGTAAATGCAGCCTATATTTGTTTCCTATATTGTGAGATAAAATACTTCATAAGTTCATGTTAATATTTCCAATTCAAATTCAGGACTGAAGGGTTAATTTAAATGTGCTATGGTATGCCTACATCTTTTTTTTTTCCACACCAAACTTTTTAGTTCTTAGGAACACACAGGATGATAGACTGTCCCATACTCACTCATTTAATTTATCCCATATTATATATATGAGCTTCAAAATTATCCTAACACTACCATTATCATTCTTGATGACTAAAAACAGTTAAAACACTTTTTTGACATAGCTATCCCCATTTCTCTGCACCCTCTCCCCTATTTTTAATGGTTGTAGTATATTTACATTTCAGATCATATGACTGTGATATACTATGGTCTCTCTTTTTAACTGCCACTTAGTTCTATAAGTAACAGTATGTTTAATATTTCAGTTTCTCTAGTCACTTTTAGTCTGAAGTATGTTTTCTAGAAAATTACTGAGGAAGAGCTTATGAGAATAATTTCTCTGGGATCTTACATGTTGGTAACTATTGGTTTGTGCCTCTTCATATTTGAAGATCAGTTTTGCTGGATATAGAATCTTCAATTCACATATTCTTTCCTGAGTAGCTTAAATACATTACTCTCTTTTCTTCTGGCATGAAACACTGCTGTTGAAAGTCTGGTGATAAGATGACGTTTTTTACTTTTTAACTTTACCTTTGAAACCTGTTATTTCTCTTAAAGTCTTATTTATTCTGTTTGTGTAAATACCATCATAATTTAACAATGTTTTATTGAGTTTTCCCTATGTGTCAGGCAATATAAGCACAGCACTTCCACCCAAAGTCCCTGCCATAACAGAGCGAATATATATTGAAAGTCAATCTTTAATCAGAGCAGATTTCTCAGGAGTGTCACCATTGACACTCCGGTCTGGATAATTCTTTATTGTGGGAATTACCTTATGCACCACAGGATATTTAACAGCGTCTATGACCTCAACCTAAAACATGCCAGTAAAACACTCCCTTCCCCTTAGTTCGCATTGTGACAACCCAAAATGTCTCCAGATATTGCCAAATGTCCTCTGGGTGGGGGGGGGAGGGGAGGGATCATTCCTGGTTAAGAACCGCTGAATCACATAAATTATTGTCAAATTATAAATATAATAAGAACTCTCCATGTTAGTAAATGACTTCAATCAATCCCTTGGGCCAAAAATCTTGGAATCATCTTTGACTCCTCTTCCTTTTACACCCACATCTTATTTATCAGCAAGTCCTGATTCACCAGGAAAATGTATCCTGATTCTGATTCTTGCCACCTCCAGTGCTACCCTCCTAGTTCATGCAACCATCATTTTTAACCTGGTAATGCATTACCTTCCTAACTAGTGTCTCTGTTTTTTGCCTTCCTCTTCTTTTTCCCCCACAAAATGGCCAGAATTAGCCTTTTATCATTCTAATCATTCTTAGAATAAAACATAGGTTTTTTTTTTTTTAATTTTTTTATTTTCAATAACCCCTATAATCTGATTGCGTTTACTTTTTTTTTTTTTTTTTTTTTTTAAGCAGGAACTCAACTTTATTGCGTTGAGCAGCCACTTATATAGAGCGTGGGGAAGGGACGGGGAAAGAAGGCGGGGGATGAGGTGCGTGACAGGGTTGGGCCAGTGGCATGGTACCACATTGGCTGTATCTAGGTAGAGGTGGTTTCAGGCCGGGCCTTGCTGAGTCATTGCTACGTGGAAGTAGCTCGATGGATCTACTTCTAGTCAGGCTCAGGAAGTTGCACTAGGCCTCAGGCACATGGCAGGGCCCAACAATTCCCTCTTTTATTTTTTGTATAGCGG